>PVKM010000987.1:0-87761 GCA_004027735.1 Carollia perspicillata
AACTTTGTAGTAGCCCGATCTCACCACATCAATGATGGGAGCAGCTGCGGGCCTATTTTTGGCAGCATTTACCCATGTCTGCTCACTGACCAAGGTCCACAGTTTACCGAGGTGGACAGTTGGGGCAGAAGCTCTGGTTCCTCTTTAAGTGGTCATGCCTCATTCCACCTTTCCCAAAGTAACCTGAGTGATATTTGTCGGAGTTGGTGTGTGATGATGCAAGCCACCAGCATCGCCTCGGCCTCCCGGGTGCTTCCTGTGCTTGCCAATGTGGCTGTGCTGTGGCTCACATTGCCCCTAAGTCTCCAGGCCCTCCTCAGTCTGGATGGCATGTTGGTGGCCGAGATGCAAGGGGGAAACCTCTGCGGAGCCCCAAGAGGTATGGGACCTGTTGCTCTGGATCTTCATGAAGCACGTGCCCATTCTTTTGTTCTTCAGTATCTACTCACCCAGGGCATATTGTTGCTTCTTTTTACTTAGAGGATATTCTATCCAGATGTAGAGTTTGGCCTCAGAAAGTCTAAGGCAGTCCCTTGGCTACTATGAGTAAAGATCTCAGTACAGGTTGAGACTGAGGGCTCTAGAACCGACACAACTGGATCTGAATAAGTAGCAATAATAAAAACAAATAAGAATAATAATCCTATAACAATAATAGTGGGTATCACTTACTGAGTGTTTATTATATGACAGGCTCTGTGCTAAGTGCTCTAAACTCTACCTCAGTTCAATGTCCAGATTCGCTCCTTTTTTATTAATGACTTTGAATAAATACTGAAACTCTCTAACCCCCCAATCCCAATAATAACAATACTGAAATCATAGATTTGGGATGATGATTAAATGAGAAAGTCATATAAAGTGCTCAGGGTTCAATACAAACTCATTGGTAAAGGCAATAGCTGTAAAACAGATAATAGTGCTAGTCAAAGTTAATAAGCACAGCTTTCAACCAGTTTCAGTGACAGCTGGTCCTTCATCGAGCAAGCCTCTTTGATAAAGAGGTGGGCTCTTCTCACCCCACCAATTAGGTATGCAAGCTCATACCAGATAGTATATGGAAACCCTCAGTTTCCATTAGTGAGACTCTGGAAAGACAGGTGAGACCAAGTTCATGAAAAGGCTTTGTTTGTGGTGATAAGGAGTTATACTCTAGCCCAGAGTGGAGAACGTTTGGATTTACATTGGGAAATAAAATCAAACTGTGAGATATCTTCCCATACTCCCTCTCTCTCCTCCATTTCCTAACCCTGCTGTTCTCTGGGTTTACAGCCTTTTGAATTGACACTTTAAAAAATCTCTAAACCTAGGGAATGTTAGTGGGATAGAATAAAACTTAAATGTCTGCAATTTCTCAGGGAACCAACACTGCTATTTTTTCATGTGATAAAAGATAGGAAAACCACCATTTTTAAGATTTAATCTAATTACACTGGTCATATAGTTATGGGGTGAGCCTCCAGGATTCTACCAAGTGGTTATCCTTCAGTCTCAGTTTTAGTGTGCTTAGAAAAAGCTTTTACATACCCTCATGGAAATTCTACTGAAGGGCTGGGAGAATGTGAATCAGAAGTTAAGCCAGAGATGTGAACTTTATATTAGATAGCTAATGAAAGTTATTTTACTATATGCCTAAAAAGACCTACCTTTAAATTTTACTATTCTCATCTGCTGGAATCAAAATTCTAGCAGGCTTGTGTGTGTGTATGTGTGTGAGAGAGATAAAATTTGATACCCAGTTCCTATTTCTATGAAAATACAAAAGACATAAAATTAATTTTTCAAAACTTATTGTAAAGACTTACAAAGTTACAGAAATCAAAAAGACACTTTGGTATTGGCAAAAGATGGACATACATAGATCAGTGAGGTGGACAAGAAACACACATATAAATACATGGTTATTGATATTTGCTAAGAGTAGGTAGGCAAGTCAATGAAAAAAAAAGTCTTTTAAACAAATGGTACTGGATTAATTGGATATCCACAATAAAAAAAAATAGGACATCTACCCTACCTCATTCCTTGTGCGGGGTATTCATATAATGGATCAGTACTGTGCAGCAAAAAGGAGTCAACTATTGACACATGCAACCACATGAATAAAACTCAAAGCCAAGCCAGACAAAAAAGAATACATGCTATATGATACCATTTACACAGAATTCTAGAAATGTAAACTAAGCTATAGCAACAGAAAAGAGATCAGAGGTCATCTGAGGATGAAAGTAGAGAAAGGGATAGATTCCAAAGCAGTCAGAAATGTTCACCTTCTTGATGGTGGTGATGGTTTTACAGTTATAGACATGTAAGAAACTCACCTTATTTTATATATGTGCCCCCTTCCCTTCCCTTCCCTTCCACGTATATAAATACCATAGAGAGATAGGCAATTTATTTTATGTAAATTATACCCCAATACATTTAAAAAAAAACTCTTTGAGCAAGTGATGTTTAACTACTGGTCTCCAAATTTTTAGAGTGACAATATTCCCACATGACAAAAAAAAAAAAAACACACAAATGAATCAGAAATATTCTATAATCAGGAAAACCTTGTAAAGATTTTAACTACTACCAGTCACATGATTTTTTCAACTTCTAGCAAGCCACCGTACCCGTTTCCTCATTGATGATCATGTACACCCCAGCAACAGAATAGTACACATACTGAACCAAAGCATAAAAACAGTAAACAGGCCTTCTCCAACTCATCACTTTGGGAGAAGAGAAACTTGCTCCCTCCAAGACTAGTGTTTTGAATCAGTAATTATATTCGAGTAGTACAACTCTCAGTCTGATACATTCCTACAAAATTCATCAGACTATGCATGCTACACAAGGCTCAAAGTTCAGAACATCTCCAAATAGCTGTGTCTGGGGTGCACTGTACCTACAGCGAAGAAGCAGCACGCTGTAACCGTCTCTATAAAACACCCATTTTTCCTGGTGTAGGTCAGGTCCAGAGACAGGGATGGTCTCCTTACTATACAGTACGAGTTACAATTTATTTAGCCTGCTACTGGTCTAAGGTTCCATTGTATACATTGAACATTGTCTCTGGCTAGGCACTGCCTTAGATGTTAGTTTTACAAGTAGAAGAACACAATTCTTACCTGAAATAGTTCAGAATTCACTAAAAGAAACAAACAAGTAAATAGTGATAAAAATGCAGTAAATGCTATTATTCTATAGCTGTACTACAGAGAGGGTCTGGAGAAGTCTCACTGATGAGACATCAAAGAAGTACAGGAATTCTAGGCAAAAAAAAAGCAACATGGACAAGTCGATGAGGAGAGGCACACGGCCAAGGCTAAGGCTAAATGCCAGGTCCAGCGGAAACCACAGCATGAAGGGCCACAGAATACAGCATAAAGATGCCATACTAAGGATTAGACTTAACCTGGAGTGGGAACCTTTGAAAACATACAAGGAGGGGAATAAAATAATCATATTTGCATACTATGGAGATCACCATGACGTATAATAAATATATCACAGGGATTATGACCCAAGGCAAAATGTTAGCTATAGAGATTACAAAAATTATTTTAAAATCTAGGTGTTCTAGTTTAAAGAACAGAGCAAACATTTGTTTTAAAAAATAGTAATGCATTAAGATTCAGTGTCAACTATTTTCTTCTTTCCAAATGATACAACTGCTTTATTTTTTTCAATTTGAATTTCATTTGACATTCAATATTATTTTATATTAGTTTCAGGTGTACAGCATACTGGTTAGACATTTCTATACCTTACAAAGGGATCGCCCAATAAGTCTAGTACCCACCTGACACCATGCCTACTTATTACAATATTATTGACTGTATTTCCTATGCTCTACTGCACATCCCTAAGACCATTTTGTATCTACCAATTTGTACTTCTTAATCCCTTCATGCTTTTCAGTGCCAACTATCTTCTTTTTAAACTCTTTGCCTTCCTCATTCAAGAGCAACCCATCCGTGGCCTTTCCTCATCCATCTGCTCGTTCTTCTACATGCTCTCTCGGAATTCACAGATACTCCCTTCTTCACCTGTCAACTAAGATAACATAACTTACGTGGGTTATTCTGGATATCAACTATAACCTGTTAAGTATAAAATGGCAGAGTGCTTTACATCCTGATGAAGATGCTAATTTTATAATTCTTGCTTACTTATTGTTATGCTTAGAACATAGCTCAACTCAGAAAATGACTGCAACACAAAATAATCAAATTTTGAAACTACAATTCCACTTCATTCAAAAAGTGTCACAAAACAAACAATGGAGACATAATCTTCCATCATGGAGCCTGCCAGTGGCCCACGCCACGCACCAAGACACAAGAGCGCTCGGAGAATGGCGCATGAACACTTCATTGAGACTTCCTTGTGCCAGGGGTTACCTGTAGCCTCCTCCTCGATCCCCAGAGGTCTCTAACCCCCAGGCCCAGAACCCCCAAATCTCTACCCTAGCCTGAAGCTCCAGACCTTTTTTCCCAGATGGCTCACAGGCACTGAAAAAAACAAACAAAAAAACCCTACAGTTCTACTGAAGTATAACTGAAATACCCTTTTAGCATGTACAATTCAGAGGTTTTTAGAATATTCAAAACACTGTATAACCATCACCGATATCTAATTCCCGAACATTTAAATCACCTTAAAAAGAAACCCTATACCATTAATAGTCACGTACCCATTTCCCTTACCCCCAGCCTCTGGCAACCACTAATCAACTTTCTGTTTATGATTTTGCCTGTTCCAGACATATTCTATAAATGAAAAAATAAATGCTCCCTGTCAGTGTTTGTTTCATGTCATTAACAAGTACACATGATGATTATAATGATGATAAACTTGAATCTGAAATTTACGTGGTTTTCTTGTGTTCTTCCTCCTGAATGACATGGGGATATGGATATGTTCAAAGGATGGGAAAGTATCTTTATTGAGATCAAGAATTACAAATATTTCAGTGAAAACAGGAATCTGCCCCTAGTTGTATTACATGAAATGAAATGAAAGACTTCAAGGTCCTTGAAGACCAGCATATAGTCAAAAGGCCCAAAAGGATTTGTAATAACTTTGAAAATCAAAACCTGATTTTCTTCTTAAGTTCTTCTTTCATCCGATGACATTATTATGCAAAAGCCAAGAGTCAAATTACCCCCCATAGGTACTTGCTTTAAATTAATTGATATCCTAATACTCTTCTATAATTACAAAAAAAGAACAAAGAAATAAAAATTTAGAAGATCAGCCTAATAACTTTAAATCACACTCTATAACCCTATAAGACAGAAACATTAACACTCAGACAGGTAGGCAGGTAGGTAGGGTGATCAATCGATCCATAGATAGATATTTTTTGTACTTTATTGCACTTGCAAAATATTACTATAGAATTTACCCCCTTTCCCATCATGATGCTCCTAATATGCAACTGAGGGTTCCCAGGGTGCAGTTTTACAAGACAATACATCCAACAAGCTTAGCTTCTGCAAAGCTCAGTGATTTAACTAACCTGAAGCAAGTCTCCTCTTATCTGTGATACCAAACAATCCCAGCTTCTCAGCTGTGAGGAGAAAAAATGCTTTGCATTATTAAACTGTAGCCAGATGCTGCAAAAGCAGACCTTCTAAGTATGGAGAGGGAAAAGAATTTAAATTGAGAGGAAACTTCAGATGCAGGCAGGCTTGTAAAAAGAACCCAAGACGTGTCAGTGGAAGAGCAACGGGAGAAACCATGCAGAGCAGCGGGTACAGTGGCAGCACAACCTGGGAGTAGTTACGACTGAGACCTCATCCCACATGGCCTTTTAACCTCCACTGTGAAGAATGTGGATATTCCACAAAGAAATTAAAAATACGTTATTGTAGCATTTTAAAAAATGTAACAAACTGCAGCCTATTTAAGTACAAGGCCTCTTGAAAGTTTTCTGGTGCTAGGCACAATATCAATTAAGTGCCTATATTAATACATTGAAACTTCACCTAGACTTGATGTTACCTTACAACATCGTTTCAGATATCACAGATTCTACAACACAGTATTAAGGGAAGGAAAAACAAAAGTTTGAATAACTAACCATAGTCCGAGAACCAGTCCTTTCTTCCATAGCTTTGTGAGAGTATTCACTGTGTTTAAATTGCTCCAGTGACTGAGTAACAAGTGAGTAACAAGTGGGTCTCTGGCCTATATAAATGCAAGGCACATGCCCCTGGAGAAAAGTCAGAGTAGAGAGCAAGAAGGGGGCTACTGAGCTCTAGCAACTGCGATAACTTGGTGAAGTTAGTGCTCTGATTAGTGCTTTGTCACTGCTCTGATCCCACAGCCTCCAAATCTCTCAGCTGACGTCCCTCCCCAGGTTCATCCCCAATGAGGCAAGCGTCACTCAGTTTTTGCCTCTATCATCTCCTCACCCTCTACCCACTGCCCCTTGTCCCAGAAGCTACAGCTATCACAGCTGCCCCCCAGGGACTCAGTGTGGCACCCACCGAGAGTGCCAGGAAATCCAGACTTGTTCCTGCTGAAAATCTCAACAGAAAGATTTCTTGTTTCTTTCTCTTTCACAGCAGAGCATACTCATAAATACTTAGGCCAAACTTCTCTCGCTTGAACACAAGGCAATACACCACAATAAACTGTATTATTTTTAGGGGATGGAGACAAGGAGAAAAGTAATAATAATGCAGTGGGATACTATTAACTTAGTGTTTTGACCCATGCAAAAAAAAGAGTTTTAACCTACATTTGCCAATAAGTAATTGAGACCTTAGGCAAATCACTTAACCTCTTTGCCCTGTTTTCATAAGTAAAGTGGAGAAGTTGGGCTAGCAATGTCTGAGTACTGACATCCTGTTTTCTTAAATAATGCTTCTGAGAGTGTGTCAAGCAAAAAAAAAAAAAAACCTTGGGTTACAATAGTAGTAGGCTCCTTTTTAAAAACAAATGCAAAACACCAATCATAATAAAGACAGAGTTCTTCCACCCTGCCTAGGGTAATCTGATAAGATGAATGGAATAGTTTGGACAGAAAACTTGAACAAAACTTGTAGGGTGGATTTGGCAGTCCTGGCAAAGAAGAAAATATATCACTTGGAAGAAGGAAAAAGAAGGGAATTTAGTATAGTTGGTATCTGAATAGCATTTCCAACCATGACACAGAACATGAGTTATCAGGAGTAAGCCATCAAGAGCCTTTAAGAAAGTCAGATTTGTGTTTTATGAAGTGTACTCATATATAGCATATGAGAAAGGGTGAGGAAAGAATAGAGACAATTTTAAGGTTTTTGCACAATTCTAGGCAAAAAATATAGATTGTAGAACCAAAATAACGATGATGGGAAATGAGAGGTGGGAGTGGATTCTAAAGACCTTGAAAAGGAGATCATGAATGAATATGTGGAGGATGAAGGATCATGAATGAATATGTGGAGGATGAAGGATCATGAATGAATATGTGGAGGGTCCTTTGGAAGGAACTCATGAGCTACTCTAGCCAAGTGTCTCTGGATAGGTTCTGGTAGCCCCAAGATATCTTACAAGGAGAAAAACTCAAATGTGGTAGAAAAGAAAATAAATTGAATTTTAGAAATGTTCATGAGTCATCAGGGGAGACAGAGGAAGACAGGCCCCAAGCGTCATGGAGCATGTGGATCTGGAACACTAGAAGAGAGATCTGTTCTAAAGGTACATATCTAGGAATAACAAAAAGTGACCATAAATAATTATTTCAGGTCTTATATTTAGGTCTTTGATCCATTTTGAATTAATTTTTGTACATGGGGACAACCTATAATCTAGTTTCATTCTTTTGCATGTGTCTTTTCAAGTTTCCCAGCATCATTTATTGAAGAGGCTTTCTTTTCTCCATTGTGTGTTTTCAGATCTTTTGTTAAAAAATTTTTGCCCATATGCATGCAGCTTCATTTCTGGACCCTCAATTCTGTTCCATTAATTTTTGTGTCTTTTCTTCTGCCAATACCATGCTGTTTTGATTATCATAGCTCTGTAGTATATTTTGAAGTCAAGTAGTGTGATACCTTCAGTTTAGTTCTTTTTTCTCAGGATTGCTTTGGCTGTTTAGGGTTTAAACTTATGGACCTTGATCACACAGAACATTTTATGAATTTGATCCCAAAGGCAAGGAGAGTAAAGGCAAAAATAAATGAACTGGACTATATCAAACTAAAAAGTTTCTGTGCAGCAAAAGAAACTGACAGCAAAACAAAAAGGCAACCAATCAAATGGGATATGATATTTGCAAAAGAAAAAGCTCTGACAGAGTGTTAATATCCAAAATATATACAGAACTCACACAACTCAACACCAAGCAAACAATCCAATTAAAAAAATGGGCAGAGGATCTGAATAGACACTTTCCTAAAGAAGACATACAAATGGCCAACAAATATATGAAAAGATGCTTGACTTTGCTATGAGAGAAATTCAAATCAAAAATACAATGAGATACACCACCTCACATCATTAGAATGGCTATTATCAACAAGACAAGTGATAACAAGTGTTGGAGAGGTTGTGGAGAAAAAGGGACCCTCATTCACTGCTGGTGGGAATGTAAACTGGTACAGCCACTATGGAAAACTGTATGGTGGCTTCTTGAAAAAATTAGAATAGAGTTACCACATGACCCAGCAACCCCTCTCCTGGGTGTCTATCTGAAAAAACTTGAAAACATCTATTTGCAAAGATATATGATGCTTATGTTCATTGCAGCATTTTTCACAGTGGCCAAACGTGGTGACAATCAAAGTGTCCTTTGATAGCAGACTGGATAAATAAGATGTGGTACAATGTATAATATGGAATATTACTCAGTCATAAAAAAGATGAAATACTGCCATTTGTCACAACATGGATGGACCTTAAGAATATTATGCTGTGCAAATAAGCCAGTCTGAAAAACCTAAGAACCATATGATTTCTCTCATACGTGGGATATAAAACTGAAACTGATAGACACAGACAACAGTGTGGTGGTTACTAGAGGGAAGAAGGTGGGGGAGTAATGGGTAAAGGGGGCCAAATATATGGTGGCAGAAGATGATGTGACTTTCAGTGATGAGCACACAATGCTATATACAGATGATATACCATAGACATTTACACTTGAAACCTATATGATCTTATTAACTTAAGTCACATCAATAAAATTAATTTTAAAAAGTGATTGTACCTAAAAGTCACAAAGGGAAAGAAAACACAGAAAATGGCCTGGACTACCAGAAAATGGCCTTGCTTTCAAAAATATAGACAACAAAAGCAAAAATAAGCAGGTGGGGCCACATCAAATTAAAAAGCATCTGCAGAGCAAAGGAAACAAACAGCATGCAACCTCTGCAATGAGAGAAAACGGTGGCAAACTGTGTATCTAATAGGGGTTAATCTCCAAAACACATAAGAAGCTCCTAAACTTAATAGCAAATGACAACAATAAAAATAAGCAACTAAAAACCTGAAATAAAATGGACTTTTATCCAAAGATGACATATAAATGGCCAACAGGTATATTTTCAAAGGCTCCATGTGACCAATCATCGGGAAATGCAACTCAAAATCATGATGCAATATCATCTCACGATATCATCTCATTCCTGTCAGGAGGATTGTGATCAAAAGACAAGCAAGTCAACCAGTGCTGTGGACGATATAGAAAAACTAGAATCCTTGCACATGGCTGGAAGGAATGCAACATGGTGTCGCCACTCTGGAAAACAGTATGAAAGTTCCTCAAAAAATCGAAAACAGAACTACCATGTGATCCAGCAACCCCACTCCTCCAGTTTTATCCAAAACAGCTGAAACAAACTAAACATCCACCAACAGATGAACAGATGAAGAAAAGGTGGTATATACATAGAGTAGAATAGTATTTTGCCTTTATCAAAAAAAGTAATTTTGTAATATGTAACAACATAGATGAACCTTAAGGATATCATGTTAAGTGAAATAAGCCAGTCACAGAAGAACAGATACTGTGTGATTCCACTTATGGGAGGTACATAAAACAGTCAAATGCATAGGCTCAAAGGGTGGAATGGTGGTTGCCAGGTGTTGGGGCAAGCGGAAATAGGGAGCTACTAATTGATGTACATAAAGTTTCAGTTGTTCAAGGTGAATAAGCTCTAGAGATCTTCTGTACAACATTGTAACTATAGTCAACAATGACATAGTATATACTTCAAAATTTAACAGGATAGATTTCATGGTAAGTATTCTTACTACAATAAAATAATTTTTTTAAGTAAGGAAAAATTTTTAATAAAGCATTGTCAACTAAATCAAATTAATGCTCAAAATATGGAAGCAGGAATACAATGGAAAGGAACCACTAGACTCTGATGGTAAAAAGTCATAAATTTAATGAAAATAATTTCTGTCAGAACAGAAACCCAGTTGCAGGAAAAGTCAAGAAGGAATTTTAGAGTCTTTCATGTCATGTCATGAAAAAACGAGAAAGATGGAACACTTGGTTAAAGGGGGTTATCTGAATGAGGGACAAAGATGCTTTTTTAAAAAAAAACAAGGTAAGAAATAAGTTGGTAGGATGAAATACATCAAATAAGGAAGATATACAGAGAGGGTCAGAAAGAGTAAGGAACAGAAAAAAATTTCAATGGAGACAGAAAAATTGGGAGCTTCAGAAAGTAGTAATGGAAAGGCAAGTGGGAAAAATATTTATTTATACAATGTTAATACAAGGGACTCAGAGATAAAGTCTTGCCCGGAAAAGCAATCTGTAATGACACATTTGTACTATTTCTGATATCACTATTAAAAACTGTAACAAAATTTCATTCCATATTTTCTTAGATGTCACAAGGCTTAGAACAAAACTGAGGATCTAAAAATTACAATTCTATTTCACTGTGAGACTTGAGAACGTCTGTTTCTTTTGTCCCTTTTTTATAATCTTCAACCTAACCTAACGCATTTTATCTTAATTTATAACATTGTCTATGCCATTTTAATTCTTTAGAAGAGTGCAGGGTAAAAACCTAACACATTTCTCTTTGGTTGCACATCAAAGATACTTCCTACAGGAAGTCTTCTTGATCAATCCAGCTGGAAGAGAAGGTGGGATTAAAAAGTCCTCACCTTCACCAAGCCCCTGCTACTTGACAAGTATGCTCTCCCGTCTGATGCTTACAACTGGCCTGGACATAACTGACTGTACTAAATTCCAAAGAACTTGTCAGATTTGCTCAGGTACTGCATGGCTTTCATGATCATTGTAAAACATGGAGCCTTGATCCAGGGAGCAATTTAATTCCAAAGTTCATGTTCTTACACCACCATGTTCCCTGCAATGACTGGATACAGTATTTTGCAACTTTGAACTCCCATGACCCTTCCGTTGTACCACGAAAATAATATTTAGACACATACACACACACACACACATACACACATATATACATATACACACACATACACACACAGAGTAGGGCAAAAGTGGGTTTACAACTTTGAGTATGTGAAACACAGTTTATTCTTGTGTTATTATTTATTAAATATTGTATTATTCTCCATATGAACAACTGGGAGTCTACTTTTGCCATGGGTGTGTGTGTGTGTGTGTGTGTGTGTGTGTGTGTGTGTGTGTAAAACATAGTGTATATATTTATGAACAGAAAAGTTTGGGGAGAGAAGGCTCATGTATAATTCGTGTTTTTATCTTCTGCACCATCTAGTCTAACACCATACACACAATAGATGCTTATTAAGTATCTGTTAGCTGAATAATCCATCTATACACAGCTCTTTCTAGATTGTTTATTGTTCTTGGTGTGGGATGGTTTATATTGCCAATTCCCCAGGAGCAAATGACTGTCTCTATCCTTATTTTGAGCTGACTCAACATATAGTGACCCACACTCTGCCTCCTGGAATGTAATATTCAATTCGGAACTCAGTAACTAGTGGACACACAGTTAATATGCACTGCCTAATAGGGTGTGTGATTGGGGAAGATACACAAAAATCGCCTTTCATAACCTTATAAGATATTACTAAATTATCTCTTTTTTTCCAAAATTAAATATTACAAGTAATTAGGCTGGAACCATTGTAAAGGCTGGGCATTGTGCCAACTGCTATGTAAATTAACCTTTGAGGAGTGGGTTATTCACAGTACCCATAATTCAGCCTGTAGAAATAAGTAGCTGAGGGCTATGTAGCCTTCTGACTTTTTAAGAGTAATTTGTGAAGAAAACACTTTCCTCATCCTCTCCTTTACTCTGAATTCTATTGTAAATGTGAAAATTGAAAAACTTGACTGAATGTGATGTCTTCAAAAAACTCAGAGGATAAAGAAGAAAAATGTTCCTGAAACAAAATCTGTGAGGGGGAAAAAATGCTTTGATTTTAGCACTGACTTGCACAGACCCCATTCTCAAATTACTTAAAAGCTTTACCTACAACTTCAGGGCTTACCACAGTTAACCAATCCTTTTAGTATCTTTCTATTTATACTGTTATGAATAGAAAGCCTGTTTATAGTCTGTTGCATATTGTTTAGTGCCAAAGTTTAAAATTACTTCTAAGTATCATGAAATAGTGAATTTTTCCCCATGAAAAAATCTTGATTTTGGTAGATACAATAAATGAGGATATGAGAAGGAATGAGTATAAACTTATTAACTGAGGAGTAAACAGGCTGTGAATTTAAAAAATGTAAAGTATATTTTCTCTTTTCTTTGACTCTGAACACCATTTCCTAAGATGATAAAACGTGCTCTATGAGATCCTTCAGGACCTATGCATATATATATCTGCCTTCATATACAAATAAGAAAGAAAGTGTTTTATTATTTTTGTGACTAGTAGAAAGTAATATTATGTTCGTTCCAAATTCTAAATTTGCAGGGGGGAGTGAAGAATTAAGCAAGTATGGGCCCTGGTGCTCCTAACAGATAACAACTAAAGCTGCAGATGCTGAACTCATTTTCTTAATAATTATTTTGTTGCTTTCACAGTTCCGTGGCTACATTCTGTTGGCTTCATTCTCCATGTCTATTAAATAGGGTTGGGAGAGATCAACCTCAAAATTTTTATAACTTAAAGATTTCTTCAGCGCAAGGCAAACACATTGCTACAGTTAATAGATATTCCTTGTTTAATTTTTTCAACTGTTTATACTTGGTCCCATTTTTGTTCCAGAGGGGATGTAAGACTGCCTATTTGGTACGCACCCAATACACGATCCTAATGGTTCCCACAGGTTTTGCCAGACTACATGCAAAAACCAACTCACAAAAAGGCACATGTACCCTACAAAACTTTCCCCCCAAAAGAAAAGTGGAATAGTCATTCCAAGCGAGAAAGCCCTGGTTAACGACACTTGGAATACTTGGCAAATTTAAAGTATAAAATTTGCAACAACTGTTCTAGGATTTAATGTTTCTTTCTTATATTTCCTGCCATGTGAAAGCACATCACAGAAGTACAGACTTCCTGAACTCCAAAATGAGGTACCAGCTTCAAACTAACTTAGAGGCAAAATCTAACTTCTAGATTGCCTTGTTCTTCTTTGATACCAATTATTCCAGCATTAGGCAAATGACTGAGATTGGGAAATCTAAAAGATCATAGCCTAAGGAATATAGACATAAAATATTAGAGCAACTCAAAGCTAATTTTTAAAGATAATAGTCCAATCACACATTTCCTAGAAGTGGCAGTGGAGTTTTTACTTATTAAAAATAAAATTAGCCCTGGCTGGTGTGGCTCAGTGGATTGAGCTCAGGCTTGTGAACCAAAGGTCGCCAGTTCAGTTCCCAGTCAGGGCACATGCCTGGGTTGCAGGCCAGGTTCTCCAGTTGTGGGTGTGCAAGAGGCAACCAATCACTGTATCTCTCAGAAATTGATGTTTCCCTTCCCCTCTCTCTAAAAGTAAATAAATAAAACCTTAAAAATATAAAATAAAATGGGATCTGAATCTAAGTCCACAAATTAATAGTTTTATCCTCATTTGATGCACAACGACTGTTTTCTAGTGTGGACAGAGGGCTCCTACAGTTCTGTTGCTTACAAGCAGTTATTTTGATATTCAAAAATAAATATACATACACATATACAACTTTTCCGTCTACCATAAACAAGGGAATGTGCATCACAGAAAAGGAAGTGAACCCATGCTTTTTGACCACAATAACATCATGTTCTTGGGCACATCAAAACTTTAGAGCACCTTAGCCCCAAAAACATTATAGGGCCCATTCCCACCATGTAACACAGAATAAAAACAAATATTAAATCACAAATAGTATAAGGAAATGCCATAACGGCTATTTAAATGTATTTTAAAATAATAAAAACTATTTAAATGCTTTTAAAAATAACAAATATCAAGAATCCTTCCTCCCTGGGGGGGGGTGGCCTGAGACGGGAGTAAATGACAGAAAACTGTACTTGAAAAACAATTAAAAAAAATCCTTCCTCCCCAAAATGTGTCACTTTTGAACCCCTGTGCTTAGTTTGCTCACTGAGTACCTACCCCAATCAAAAAAGACAAGTTCAAAACTAAAGGCCCACTAGAATTTGGGAGTTCAGAAGTTCAGAGGAATCAGCAAGAGAGTGGTCTCCATGTCAGACAGTCAAGTACAAAAGTACAATGCTGGAGAAAAGCCAAGCCAGAGGGCGTGTTCAGTTTGTGGGGAGACATATGAATCTGCACTTCTAGGATGACTGGATGGCATTCCACCCTCGTGTAAAGACTGGGAAATAGATTTCAGAGAGCCTTTATCTCCAAAAGGGCTTGAATTTTTGCCATCTCTTCCCAACCTGCTAGGAAATGAACCCAGGAGTAGATGGGAGCAATTGCCAGGGGTTGCACATCTCCCAGGGGAAAACTGCCAGTGATAAAGTGTTTAGCAATCACGGTGATCTTTTTCAAAAGTTTACTTCTTTGTTATAAGCAGCAAAGGGATTTGATCGTTTCAATGCTTATGATAGCGGATTTTGAATTTGCCCATAAATGGATTCTGCCTTCTGCAGATATTGAAATTCAACTTTGGACATTTCACATTTCAGCCGAGGCCAGAATACAGAGAGGAAAAGGGGCTCCTCGTGATAAATGACACTCCAAAATACCAAACATGCGTATACTTATGAAAACAGCTTTTAATAGTAAATATAATTTATTTCAATTAACTGTATTACAAAGACCTTAGTAAGCTCTGATTTTTCATATTTCAAGTTAGAAACTAATCTATGTTCCTAATAGCTTGATTTACTTCAAGGTATTACAAAACAAATTCTTAATTTCATCAAACGCAATCCCTTAATAATGTCTACGGTTATTTAGATAATATAATCATATACACAAAGTATACTGAAATGAGAGAATGCTTCAAAATGATCAAATAAAATTCTAATTATATCCCATTTAATTTTGGAATCATATATGTTTTACTATATCTAACTCTGAAAAACTGGTAATCAATATATAATTTATGTTTATACAATATTCAACATCCCAACTTTAGAACATAGTTCTCGAAAAGGCTCAATTTCCAAGAAGAATTTAAAAGAAAAAAATTTCAATTTGATTGTTTCTGTTTGCCATATTATATGCACACATAAATTAAGAGATGCTACCCTGAATGAAGCAAAAGAAAAAGGTGACCACACTTCTTGACAAATATTGAAAAATCAAATTCCGACATCACAATAACTATTCAAACATTCGTTTAGCTCAAGTAAAGAACATGTCAAGTGAGCATAATTCTTTCTGTACATGCCCAGAAATGTATTTCAAACAATAACAGCTTTCTTAATTTCAAATCCAGCTGTCATTCTAATGAAAAAATCATATCCTTTATTCGTCTAACTTAAAATACTTATCAACTCTTTTTATAGTGAAGGGTTTTTTTCCCCCTTCTCATTCTTTATAAAATGAGTGAGGAAGCTTTAAAAAAATGTTTGGATACAATTTACTTTTGGCTATTGTGCCACACAGAGAAAATATTAGTCAGCTAAAAAGAAGAAATTTAAAAGACATTACAAGCTAATGAAATTTTCACAACTTCAGAAAATTTCTGACAAAATGTATTATATTCTAAATAGTTTTTTATTCTAATTACTTGGGCATAAAAAATAAAATAACTGAATTTTACATTTAAAATAAAATAACTGAATTTTACATTTAAAATTATCAATTTGTAATAATATTAAAAGATTTTGATGAAAGTAAAAAAATCAACTTAGTACACATTTTTAAATCTATATTTAATTAGAACTTTTTATCTTTGAAGCATATACTATTTATGTTAAACAATATGATTCTGTATAATACAGAGTTAGTTAATATAGAGTTGTAAAAAATATTTTTTCTAAGATAAAAATAAAGTAAGACTCAGAAAGAAAATGTATTCTGTTTTGACTTTGCATTTTTATTCGAGTATTTATGGCCTGAATCTTCCAACATCATTGAAAACAAAACTGGTCTGACATATTTTCTCATAGTTTTGGGGTTCTTCAGCCTCACATTAGTAAAGTATTATGACAAGGAAAATCAAATAATTAAGGACCTAAAATTAAGTCTACCTGAAGAAACTTTCATTATTACTTTTTATAAATGTTTTGGCTTATTTTCTATGAAAATACAGATGTAATTACTTGGGGGGGTAGAGGGAATGTGCAGTTAGTCTGGATTTTTTTGTTTGTTTTGGTGTTTGTTGTTTTTGTTAGTTTATTGTTAGAGCTCTCTTTTACCAAAGTTACAGGTGTGATTCGAATTTTTATGATACTGAAATATTAGAAAATCTTCTTTGTATTAGTTTTATCTCATGTGAAAAGACACTCCTCCTAAATCAATTATCAAAATTCTGTATGCTTAGACTTAGGGGCAATAAAACCATGAAGATAGCCAATTTGTAAAAGCCCATTTTCAGAACTGGAACAACTTCTGAAAATAAAGAGGATACTTGGCACACAGTATACTAAAGGAAAAGTCCTACTTTCATTATTTCCTGATTCTGGGAATCCAGTAAAAAGCTTATGAAATAAAAACTCGTTTGTGAAAATTCCGTCACTGAAAACATAGCCAACCACCATCACAACCCCCTATAATAAGAGTATGGAAATTTTTACTTTTTCTTGCACATTTTAAAAGAAAGACTAAAAGTTGTTTTGACTTTTCCAACAGCAATAACTTTTAACAGCTGAAAGATACACAAGTTAAATACATGCATATTCATTTTCAAAGAAACACCAACAAAAATTAAAACACTGGTGATTACGTAAATACTGATGACGCCAATATGGAAGTATTTGACCCTGTGAAGGGCCTAAACAGAATCACATCTTGTCCTGATCATACCTGCCTGCCAGGACAAAGTAGGCAGCTGACCAATTATGGAGTGTTTATCTATACAGTAGTACCTTTGTTCTCAACAATGTCAGATTGCAAACGTCCTGGAACGCATATTTACCTGGAGGATTCTTGGCAGGATCATTGTGGCTTGGACTTCCTGATTGTCCAGAATCTGTAAAGAAATCATAGAAAATGTTTTATTTTTAATTTGTTTTGAAAGAATTTCACAATCCTCAAAAGGACTTTAAAATTTTTTTTTTTTTAGGTAGAACAATGAGGTTGAGTGTTTAAATAAAGCATACTTTCCCAAGCCTTTCAGCAGCAAGATTTTATTTATCAAACTAGATGAATGTCTCTATATATTTCTATGTCAAAAGGGAAAAAAAGTATAGATCTGTAAGATTCACGGGGTAGACCAAGGCTTTTTTGAAACAAAAGGTCTGGTGAGAAAGGTGGTTTGAAGGTTTGGCCTGTCAGTAGCAATACGAAATACAGCAGGTAAATCCACTAAAAATGCAACCTGAGTGTAATTAAATGTGCTTTAAAAAACCTGAAAATGTTTTTATTCAATGGTTAAAATACACAGAAATGAGAGCCCATTTTTCTAGGATTTCATGTGCATACACATATACCCACGCCAATAATCCCTCAACCTACTGGATCCAGGCCCAGATTTGTCTGCATCCCATAATAGCCATCGATTTGCAAACACGAAGAAAAGCACAAATTACTAGGTAGAAACCAACATGGCTTTGTGGAGAGCAAATTGTTGGATCAATTTAATTTCCCTCTGTGACAGACAGAGACTCTACAGACAGGGGTGAAGAGGATCAATGCCGTCTACCTGAATGTCCTACCCGTGTTATTCCTCGTCGATGCTGCAGAAAGGAATGCGAAGGCTACGCTGCTGTTAGGCAACACGTCTTCCCTAACTCATCCCATCCTGGTTTTGTGTTTTCCTCATTTCTCTTTCCTGCATGTCCCCCCTGCATTTATTTGTGTCATTTGCCCCATATTATTATACTCTTACTTGCACATCTCTTTGCAATTTTCTTTGGTTCTAGAATTTAAGTTTTGTCTCCCCAAGTAAATGGCATGCTCTTAAGCAGAGGTCGAGATTCTGTCTACTCCCTTTGTATCTTCCTCAGTGTGCCGTTCATTGGCTGTGATGCACAAGGCTTTCAGTGAATGCCACAGAAATGGACGGCTCTGATTCAGAAGCCTTCATTTGCTTGCCTAGAAAAGGCCATTCTGAACTTGCTAGTAAATTTCAACAAAATTTGATAGGTGGGCAAAGACGTGCCTGTCTCCTCCCTAAAACCTTGCCACTGTACCTAAGCCAAAACAGGCATCTAGTGTTATTTAAGCAGAAAAATCTTACGCTGTTTTTTTCAGCAGAGTTATTCTGCTCTTCTATTTAAGAGATTAACATACTGCAACTGCTGCTTCTACTATTCAATGCAAGGACATCCTGTGAGTTTCTTTCTGTATGAAACTTGGTTATTTATTTCTGCCTTTTGCCTCTTGCCTGCTAACTACAGTTAATGCTGAGATGACACTTTTACCCCTTTATTATATTTCCTTAATTGTCATTTTCATTTTGCTGTAGAATAGTTTTTATGTAGTCTTAGCAACTATATTTAGTGATTCCTGTATTATCCACCAATTATTTTGATTTCCCAAAATGGAAGTAAAAGAAAACTGGTAGAGACTAGTCCTGCAAGTTGAATTCTGGCTAGGGTCACCTGAAGATAGTTCAGAGATTTGGGTACTTTCCTAAAAAGCTTCTTTCTCATCTCCCAATTATTCTATTACTTCTTCTGAAATTGAGGCACAACTCTGTGATTTATAACTTGAGAGATCAATCTTTTTCTACATTCCTGTAAAAGATGGTACAATATTGACCACTTTCCAGGCATGGAGCATGATACTCACAGAAAAATGATAAATCATATTTTGCTACAACCTCAGCTATTTCTGCCTTGAGTTCCTCTGAAAAATGACCCTTGGTATCAATACTACATTGGAGTTCAATTTCTCAAGTGAGTCTAACATTTTGAGGGGTTCCTATTTAGGCATATTAGCACACTCACCGACCATGTCTTCTTTTTCCCTCTAAAGCTGCTTCACATTTACGGAGGTCTAATGCATCCTTCAAGGATGCCACCAACTAAATGGCTAATGCCACCTCCACAGTGACACATCAAGAGGCAGGTTAAGGTTAAGGTTATCATCAGAAAACAGGAGTTATAAACTCTACATAAGCTGTGGCGTGTTTACCTAAGTCAACTTCAAAATAGCATCACAAAGCTCTTTCCCAACAACTGGTTGCTAAAATTTAGTTCATTAGAGTAAAGAATGAAGGTTTGTTCCATTCCTAAGAAAGTATTCCATTGGAACAATGGCACCTCCTGTGACACAACATCCCACTTGGGAAACCCTATTCTCTTCTACCATAAGTTATCCTTTTCTTTCCCAATTTCCAACAATTGCAGACCAACCTCTTCAACTGAAAAAAATGACATTACTAAAAACACCACAAGCATTTGAAGGTGATCTGAAGTATATCCTAAATTTGAGTTGCATACTAGCTTTTAATGAGAATCCCACTTACAAAAATAACCTGGCATTTACTAGCACACAACGGCAGATTTCCCCTCACACTCCGACGTCTGTGCCTTCTCTTGAGGTAGAATGGCATATACTGGCTCCCCCAACACAGAGGAGAGCCCTCTCAGGGAGAGAACTAGAAAACACGTTTCAGCCTGAAAATTCTAACATTATTATCTACTCTTAACCCTTATGTCGCCTTATATTGGTCACTTAATTCCAAATGCTAGAAATAAGTAACCAAGAAGTCATAGTTGGCAGAGAAACCAACAATGAACTGCTATTGAGGTTATCCTCAGAGAAGGAATTATTCGGAAGACATCTAAATCCCTCCTGATTCACCACCCAGGTCAAATTACTCTCTACCCAAAGATTTTATTTAACCACTTCCATCATGTGCTCAAGCCCTGTGCATGTGTGCTTGATATGTTATAGTGAATCCTACCTCTGTCCCTCACTTGTAGTGTGATCTTGTACAACATTACTTAATTCTTAAAGTTTTGGGGTCTTGACCTTTAAAGATGTAGTACTATCTATGTCATAGAATTACAGCAAAGATTTTATTATAGAAAGCATCAAGCACTGGTTAGACACATTCTGCATAATCAGTAAATAAAAGATAATATTAAACATAGAGGTCACACTAAAAAAAATGATTAATAGTCTGAATGGACTAACTTTCAGAAAGAAAGAGAGAAAGGGGATGTGACTAAATTCTGTTCATTCCATGACAAGCATCTAAAATTGACTGTGGTGAATCAACTGAACAGAGGCTGAGTGCATGCCCTCCTGAGAATTCAATGTCAATGCTGTAGTCCCCTTCCATGCATAACAGAGAAATCTTATTGCTGTTGAGAAGATCTCAGACCTATCATGCTCAAAAAGCAGTGGATACCAGCCATCAGATGAAATTACCTTCCATAAGACTGAAATCCGTGAGGAATAAGACTGGTAAGAATCGGGTTATGAGTCATCCAGCATACTGGGCCTTCAGTCTAGAAAGAAGACTTTGATGCAGTAGAAAAATAAGAGAGGACTGGAAGGCAGTAGACCTGAACCATTCTTCCATCATCCCCTCTACATTTCACTTTGTTTTTCTTGATTTCAATTTATTTTTTTTTCATGTCCCTGTTTATCTCTTTCTGGTTTCCTGAACTTAATGTAGAACTGAAATATGTACATTTTGTACTCCATACTTATGAAAATCTCATATTCTCCAGTCTTTACTTTTAAATGTAAACCAGGCATACCATATTTCTTCTTCTAGGAAAAAATAATTAATGAAGCTATTTCTAAATTTCTTAATTACTAAATTACTACTTTAATCAATTCCTCCTCCTTTAGGTTATAGATTCCCCAGAGACTTATTAGAAAAGGTTCACAATGTCACATGACCCATACAAACTTTTCTTCAATCCTTTTGTCCACTCCTTATTAAAAAGCAGAAAATTCTTTATGGCTTTTCTAATATCTAAACTTCACCTAAGAAGCAACCGGGTTTCCCTAATGGGACAATTTTATAGAAGATCCTGGGATACTTCCATGATCTAAATGGCTTGTCCAAAGTTAAATGGCAACTATTAACATGTATGTTCTCCACATGGGCCACCCATTCAGACACATGACCTCTTAAGTGGTTATGACACAATCTTCAAATCATGCAAAGCCAAATGATCTTTTAGGAGATTAAATGTTTCTTGGAACTTGACCTTCCCCTAACTTCCCACCATTTACCAATACATTCAAAACATTTTTCACAAATGAAAAAAAAGAACTTTTAGCTATTCTTTCCACCTACATTGGAAACAATAATTATTATCATGGAAGTATATACATCAATTGATGCTTTTAAGAGAGGCCAAGTCTAAATCAAATTTAGTTTGGATTCTCTCCACTAAACAAAAGACATTCTAATGTTTTACTTATAGTTTGGTGGAAGTCCAATAAAATGTTTGTTAACTGTATAAGATAATAAATAATGACCTGTTAAATGTTTATTACAGAGTATTAACTTTCTAGGGGGGGTGAACTCAATTATCTGATATGGGTGGATCATCAAAACTGTGAAAGATTTTTGAAGGTCATTAATGTAAGCATCAATTAAATGCAAATCAGTAAGATTTATAGAGCACCTTCTACATTCCAGTTGCTAATGTTTGGAATATAATAGGTTCTCCATAAATGTGTATTAAATTTCCACTTAATTTACAATAACAACCTTTAAAACTTTGTTGAAAAAAGAATAATATAAATTCTATGCCTTCTAGAAGCTCAGAGGCTACTCAGAGAGACAGAAATGTACAAATAAAAAAAACACTGTAATAGGTACTATAAATGAGTATATATCAAGAGGGAACAACTGGTTCTTCCCAGGATGGAGAGGCCAGAGTGTGTAATAAAGGATACCAGAGGGAGGTGACCTTAGGAACAGGGTCTTAAAAATCGAAAGATCTCATATCTTTCTAGTACATATGCCATTCTGCTAACAGGGTGATCATTTTAAAACCCAAAACTAATTGAGCTACTTCCCTGCTAAAACTCATATGTATATCCCAAATACCAACAGAAAAAAATTCAAAATTGTTAGTATGCCATTCAAGGTACCATGTCCTGGTCCTTCCCAACACCTGGATCATACCTTTGCCTTTCAGTTCCCCGCTGTCTCCTGAGTCTTTGCACATGGTGTCCCTTTTTTCTTCCTTGAAGTCCTCCCTTTTAGATTCAGAACTACATGAAGGGAGAGTTGCTGCCTTAGTTAGTCCCATGGTCCTAATCTTTGATATAGTGCCCAGCACATTCAGTAGAGGAAGTCAAATAAATAGAAAACAACTGGCCTGTAAATCACAGAAGTGCACAAAGAAGAAAGACTAGGCATGCCCCCTCTGAGCAGACACACACATCAGAAGTCAAATAGACAAACGCTGATGACAAAGAAAGAGGAGAGGTGAACAATCCCAAAGCTGGGTCTCATAGTCTAATGTAAGGCTCAGTTCCCCTCTCTCACTTTCTGAAGGAGTATTTGGAAATGGGAAGGAATAGCTAGGAGGAATTTTTAGGAGTCAGATTAATTTTTTGTTCTCTTCTACAAATGGAAGAGATGTTTGGTGGGGGTCTAGAAAGCAGGCCCCTAGTGTGCAGGCCAGAGGATGAGAAACTTTTAATGAACTTTATATGTAAGCAGACTTTCTACTTATTCCAGGAATTCATTTTATTCTCTGACACCATGACTTGACTATCAACAGGAAAACTAAAATTAAGAAGCATGATTTTAATTTATAGTCATTTTGGTGCAAAGAAAGAACTGAATAAACTCACTTGTCAGTTCCCTTCTAGCTCTAAAATTCTATGATTCTTTAACAATATAGCTTTTATATCCAGGGATATCAAAGAGTAAATGAAACCCACACTGTAACCTGTTAACCTACAGATAGCCTCTTGCTAGAACTAAAATTAGTCATCATGTGATAAAAGGCTCCTTTGTCATATTCCTTTGCTTTAAGCAGGTAAAGAAACAGCCCATTGTCAACTAAAAAATATGGGATTTTTTAAAAGGCTTACATTAGTCCCCTTCTTTCTCTTCAAAACATTTTTAACTATCAACATACTAAAATAGTATATTTTTACAAATTAAATAAAAGTATAGCATGCCAGAAAGAATCACTTAAAAAAGAGAAAAGTCAAGATGTAAGAGACAAAAACTTGAGGGAGGGGCCCCGAATGCATGCACTTCATAACAGAGACACAAAAAAGTAAGGCGAAAATATCCACCTTTTTACAGGAAAGGGGGAGAAAGCTATTCTCCTTGGGCAAAGCTCATTCTCCTCTTCCACCTCCCTCTGTCTGCCTCACTCTTGGCAGTTTACTTTCTACAATGACTGATTTGGATTTACTGTGAGTTAGCTTTATGTAATCGCAATTCTGATTACATAATTTACCATATTTTTCTCGAGAACAGTTAAAACACTATACAGCTCAGTCTTAATAGAGAACTGCTTCTTCCATTGGAGTAACACAAACTTATAGTTTTACAATATTTCTTTTTCCTCTATTAAATATTTATTAGAATAGCACAAAGAAAGACCATGGGAAGACTGAGTACTTTCCTTGTCTCCTATCAGCATATAAATGTGTAGGAAAATGCGCTCACACTCTCTCTCACTTTCATATCTCCCTGTCTCTTCTCTCTGCTTCTATTTCTGTCTGTCTGTCTCTTCTCAAAGGGACATTACATTACATGGCATCCACTTCATTGCAAAACTTGGTTAGGCAGCTAACCGTGGGAAGTACTAACTCTGTCGCTTTCTTAATGGAGTCCTTTACATATTTTTGCTGAATCTGTACTCCTTTCCCTAAATACAGTTCTGAGCAGGAAGAGAAATCAAACCTCTCTGAATACTTTTGGCAGGACCAAAATAATATTGTGGAGACGTGACTTCCTACACCATTCTTTTTCATCTATATTATTTCCCATCAGAAGGCATAGACTTTTAGATCTCCCTTTCTATTGGTTAACGTTAATTTTTTAAACACATGTTTGATATGATTAAATTCATAATTGTAAAGGATGTTGCTATTTCAGTCTCCTAACAGATAAAGTAACTTAATTAACCAAAGAAAACAGAACTAAAGAGCAGATATGTAATATATCCTCTATTTCTTATCCTTATACATTCCATCTAGCTCTATTACTAAACTTTATTTTAAAGAGCCACTTATTTTTTTCTCAACAGGGAGAGTAGGTCCAACACATCATATCTCAAAGATTAAAATAAGAATTTGTTTGGGATCAAGACCACAGTTTGTTCACAAGGAATTAGCTGAAAAACATAGGCCACTAAAATTTAAGAAAAAAACAAATCACATAGCTGTACAAGAGAAATATCATACCTATCCATGCCAGGGACTACTGACCAGTGCAGATAAAAATACCCCGTACAAAAAAAATGTTAAACCTCCCAAGATCTCTGACCAGAGGTTTGCACCACTTCCTTAACTAGCACCAAACCACCCACCCACAAAGGAAAGCAGGGATAATCGTATCTGACCTTTCTGGCCTAAGATTAAGTTCCATGACTCCACTGATCCAAGGATTGAGTGAACTAAAGGTCATGTCCAAGATCGTCTACACTTCTTGCTTTCCCAGCCTTTAGCCTATAGAATGCAAGGACACCATACTGGTCATTGCCCAGATTGCTAACTTTCTACAGTGTGTTTTCAATTAAGTAAATAAAATGTAGTAATTAAATCAAGATTGCGTAATATGTTTTTGATTTGTAATCTCATTTAAATTAATTAACTGACTCAATCCTTGTTTAGTTTTTAAACTGGCCCAGTTAGGAAAGAGTTCCTGGGAGCAAATCCAGTTTTCTATCTTTAAAAACAAGGCAAAGCAATCTGGCATACTTAAAAAATTTTTCTTTTAATGCACCAGCAAAATATAAATACAGAGGCAAGTGTGTTAGTGTAGAGGAAGGAGGAGTTTTATGGTATGATTTTTGACTAAAAAAATAGCTCTCGCACTAGAGAGAAATAAACCAAAACATTATTTATTCAAAACATTTCTTTTCCAATTTATGAAGATTGCATGTTTGTTGGAAGCAAAACATTTCCAGCTGTATTTTAAGTTTCTGAAGAGAGTTGTAAGATTTATAATCTTTCATAAATACTGCCCATATCTCATAATATTAAATGAACACACCACTGCGTACTTTAAGGAACAATTTGCCAATGCACCCTGCCACATGAAAACAATGAAATCTTTTCCAAAACCCAGCCAGATCCAGTAGGAAAAGATGAGATGAATGTTCTGTCTTTCCCATCTGGGAGACATTGTGGATTTCAGCTAGACTATGTAATATAATTTTTTTTTCTTGGAAACCAAGAAACCTGCATTTTATAGCAAGGTATGTAGTGCAAAGAGAATGTTGGTGAAATATGAATCTGGAAATGAAAACCAGAATGTCATCAGACTCAAGAACATAATTTTGGAGGCAAATTGAAAAATCAATGCAAAATTTCAACATAAACCAAATGCAATGTTTATGATCCTGTTAGTCTTTCTCTTAAAAGGAAAGCATGAAAAACTAAATACCCTTTTACATCCGAAGTCCTGAACAGTACTTGTTACGCTGTCTGGCACAGTCACTTACTTATCTGCTTCATTCTGTCCTGGGGCCTTCATGCATTATTCTAAATCCTACACATAACACATCCCTGGGTACACATGGCCCTTTTGCGCTGTGTCGTTTCTTGTATCTCTCCAAAACATGATATAATGTTGGATATCTATATTAAAACCAGACACAAGACTTTCTAATATTTCATTGGCCATCCTTCTTTTCAGGGAACAGGACATGTTTTCTCAAAACTGTCTGAACAGTCAGATCTCCTGGGTTCCATTAAGCAACTGCCAACCACTTGGACTCTGGCCCTTAGGAAACCACTTCATGCCTGAATCAGTGGTTCTGAGTAAGAAAAAGGTAACAGTTTTTAAGCCTTAGTCATTTCCAACAGGATTAAGAAGAAAAAAATAACTTCATACAACAGTAAAAATAAGCTCAAGTATTAGTGGGGAAAGGCTAAAATTTTCTTTTAATATTCTTTAAGGTTTAATTCCCCCACCCCACTGAAAAACCCACCTAGTGAGTCCCTCTATTTTCACTCTACATAGTCTCTTGAAAATACTAATAACACTGGTAATTAACGGACTGGATTGGTGTCCAGATCTCCTGATGGATTGCAAAATTCATGGGGTTAAGATACATGTTAGTCTTAGTCATTGTCTAGCATAATTCCTGGCACATATGCTCAATCAGCACTTGTTAAAGAACTGAGCACTATTTAATAGTGAATAAGACCTTGATGGCTGATATCACTTAAAACACTTTTCATCTTCCTCGAATTATAAATACATGCTCAATGATGCCAACCATGTTACTATGTACACACATTCTATTTTTCAAGTGCCTGCAACCTCTCTACAAATACAAATTTAGAGACTGATTCAGTCAATGACCAAAAAGTCATCTTCTTATTTTTTCAGGGCTCACTTTATCATAGGCATGTGGGCCTAAAAAGGAATTTTTAACTGGAATAGATTTCTCCATTATATGAGGTAAAAGTTATTCTGCCAAATTATTGAAACATTTCTATTAAAATCATTATGAGTTTAGAGACAAGAATTGGATGGGTTTTTTTACATATCCCATTAGTTATATACATATAATTAATAACTGGCCCTTGCTTTATTAATAAATCATGGTTCTTAAATCATGATGATATAGTTATATAAAAATAAATGCATATATTTAATCAAAGGTACATAATAATGAGCCGAGTAGTAGAGAAAGAAAAAGATAATACACTTTCTACCAAAGTAAAGTAGACCTGTATACCAGACACTCATTGCTGCTTTTGTTTCATCATAACATTGGAGGGAAAAAGTCAGAGAAGTCACTCGGTGAAGCAGGAAGCTTGCTGATGTGCCAGATAATGGCATCAAATGTCCCAACAGTTCCTTGATAAGTGGTTCAAAGAACTTCTGTTCCCATGTTTTCAGGGCAAAAGCTAATTTACCAGGAATAAAACTACTTGAATAATACATCATGTGAACTAACATTTTTGAAAAAGGATAAAATGAGGAAACAAATGAGGAGATAGCAACTTCCTTCTACAAATTAAAACTATGCATGAAAGGAAAGTAACTCAATTTTACTGATTAAAATAAATAGCTAACTAACATTGTTCAGTTCTTTTTGTTTTTAATCTAAGCAAAGTAGATACTATGGTATTGACTTTCCCATAGGGTCTATATGTTTATTTTGTTTTAATTTTTTATTTATCAATTTTAGAGAGAGAGGGGAAGGGTGGTGGGAGGGAGAGAGGGAGGGAGAGAGAAGGAGATGTGGGGGGAGAGACATAGATCTGTTGATCCACTTATCCATGCATTCCTTGGTTGCTTCTGTATGTGGCCTGACAGGGACCAAACCTGCGACCTTGGTGTATAGGGACAACACTCTAACCAACTGAGCTACCCAGCCAGGGCCTTTTCCTTTTTTTTAAAAAAAGAAGGTCAAGATTATTCTAATATAAGAAATAATATGTTTGAAAGAACTCTGAAAAGTTTACAACCCAATAGAAATATGAATATTTCTTATAATTTTATGGGGCATTACTCTTTGAAATGGTCATTTTAAGAGGAACATTAAAAATATAGGTAATTTTAATCAAGTACAATAAAAAACCTATTATAAAAGCCTACCATGCAATCCACTGGTCATTGCTGTGGTTATTGAGAAATGAGAAAAAATGAGAGGCATATCCACTTGCTATATCCGTTTTAAAGAGAATCAGGAGCATAAGGGCACAGAGCTCTCTGCCATGTACTCAAAATTCCTTCCATTCTGTCATACTACTCCGTTTGTCTTTTTTGTTAATGTATTGATTTTAAAGAAAGGAAGAGGTGAGAGAGAGAGAGAAACATTGATGTGTTGTTCCACTTATTTATGTATTCACTGGTTGATTCTTCTATGTGCCCTGACAGGGCATCCAACCCACAACCTTGGCGCATCAGAATGATGCTCAACTAACTGAGCTTCCTGGCCAGAGCTCTTACTCTGTTTATCTATAATAGAGATTTAAATAGACTCCTTATGAGTCAAAAATCTCTAAGCTAAATCTAAAGAGTATAAAAAGGAAAAAGTTTCTGCATAATGTCCCATCCATATGTCTTAACCCTCAATGGCATCAAACCAATGTAATTTTATACATCAAATGCCTTCCAGATGTGACAAAATTTTAATACAGACCAACTTCAAGTTTTTTTACTGAAGACTCATCTCCCATGCTCATAAAGATTATTTTCACTGCACATAGCATTACACACGGCTAATGTTCAATTTTCCAAATTGATTATTATACTGCTGTTTCAAAATCAACATTGCCTTCTAATCAAAAAACAAACTATGCTGCATACCTAACATCCAAAAAATCACAAAAGCACCAGAAACCACATCATTATTTCTAATTTGTAGACAGTGCTTGATTACAAGGACAGCTGAATTGTTCTTTGCCCATTCCTAGTATGTCTGAGAGATGGAACAGAGGAGGAGAGGCCATCTACAATTCTTTGTCAGAGCTGACTGCTATCAGAACAAGTGACCCTGTCACCTGTTGTTTCCGGTTTAGAAGATTGGTTCTAATAAAGAAGACCAAATCATTCCTGACATGTAAAGCATGTTAAAATTTGCAAATTAGCCACCAAGATCATTCATGGAGAAGTTTCAAAAGCATCTAACAATAATGCTATGATAAAAAGACAAACTAAACTTTTCGGTAGAATTAAAAAAAAAAAAAATGAGTCCCTTGAAGCCAGTAAGAAAAACTGGTATGATAAGACTTTGGATAATATCACACAAACTTAATCCCTCCCACAAAACTGATGTTTTGAAGTTTACCTCCATTCCTCCTCCCAACCCCTCCCCTGGAATCAGATTTGCCAGTATTGTGTTAATTTGTCCTTAGAGCCATCCCTCCCTCTTTTTCTGCAAACTGTATTTCCCAGTACTGTCATCAACTGGCTTCAAGCTAGGTCCCACCAGTGAGAGGCACTGGAGGAAGTCTAGGAATTTGAAGGGCAGGAACAAAATAGAAGGGGAGGTTTTGCTTCCCTTCTCTCAACTTGGACAGGGTCTCCAAGCTATGGCTAGGTCTCCTTTGTGGTTCTAGCTTCCAGTGGATGGGCCCCTCTCTCAAGGTCCCCACTCCCCTCAGGCAGTTCCCGAGCAAGTGGTCTGGTAACATCACTTTCTCCCTTTATCACTCCAGCCCTAGTTGTGTTAGTGGGTTCCTACTGATGAAAATGTTGGAGTTGCCTTACTAACCATGTTCTAACATCAATGTAAACTGATTTCCCCCTACGAATTTCTGTGAATTGGACTCTGATTAAGAGCTCTATTTTTTGGATGCTGAGAGATATATATGTATATGCTTTTTAAAAAGATGATGTGTTTAGAGAGGGGGGAAGGAAGGGAGAGAGAGAGGGAGAGAAATATCAATGTGAGATAGAAGCATCGATCAGCTGCCTCTCCTATTCACCCTGCAACCCAGGCATGTGCCTTGAGTGGGAATTGAACCAGTGACCTTTTGCTTCATGGGACAATGCTCAACCAACTGAGCCATACTGGTCAGGGCTGCTTTTTGAAGTTTGACATATTCATCACTCTAAAATAAATGTCAGGTAGTAGAGTTAACAGCATTAGAATATTAATAAATTCAAAATATTTGTTATGATTCTCATTTAAAAAAGGTGGTAGTGAAAAAGCACTGCCCTAAACTCAATACTAAATATGAAATACTACATCCCAAAGTCTTTTGTAATACACAATGGTGACACATAAAAACCATTAAGATTTTTAAAAGATTAATTACTTAGATTTTCAATGCCATGCTGTAAATTCACCTCTTCCTAGAGATCTTCTCATAATCCCACCCACCCAGTCAAGTTTACTATTTTTTCTTTTCACTATCTCACAGTTAGTCTTTCTCTCCAAATTTTAACAAGGTACATGATGCATGGGGGTTTCTTTCTGTGTATGTGCCTTTCCCACAAACAGGGCTACATGCTCTTTGACCAGATCAATTATGAGCCTGATTATATTTATAGGACACTATACATTTATTTATATTTCATGGCACAAACAACTTTGAGCTGTTTGTAAGCTGCCTGAATAGCTAACAGTATCCTGTGGAGATAATCAAAAGGTTGTCTTAAATGTATAACCAATACACAGCAGCAACATAATAACAATACACACTTGAAAAGAGAATTTCGACATAACTCTGTTTACTCTAGGAAATAGTTCATAAGACCTCATTTGACATTCAGCATTTTCACATAGGAAAAGTCGTAAAATATAAATAGACAAAAGTATGTTCATCTTTCACAACTGCATAACCTATGATGCTTTATTAGAGCACTCCACCAATAGGAGATTGAAAATATTTACGTTTGTATGTATAGGGGAGTATATAAACTCACAATACCAAACTTACAATCGCCAATGTAAACGGTGCAGATATACTTGATGTTTTATAGTGGGCTAGACAACAGCCCCAGGAGGGGGAGGTGACATCATGGAAAATATGCAGATCGATTCACACGTTGCTCACTTCTGATGAACCCTGAACAGGACAACCCGAGTGCTGGTGGGGCCCTCAGCTGCCAGCAGGGCCCTGCGGTGCCACGGCCCTGCGCTTCCTCTCAGCCGTTTCCTACTCTCCCACCCTCCGCAGTTTTATTTTCATCTTTTTAACACGTTATTGTCCTGGTTTGTGAGATTATATCAACTGAAAACCATCGCTTATTAAATTTTTTTAAGTTGAACTTCAAATCTATTTTACTCAATCTCTGTCACTTATGGCAAAATCTGTAAATTTAATTCAGTAAGTCTTTATTGAAAAAAATGGGTTAAAGTCTATTTAGCCATGAAATGATCATGAAGTAAGTCTAGCAATAATTTCCACTTTTCGCATTTTCCCACTCCCCCCTTTAATTCCAGTGAGAAGATTACAGTGTGATAAATAAGCTGACACAGACTTCATACTATGACAGTACATACATGCACTGCACAGACATTAAAGACCACAGAAATGATGCAGAGAACACAAGACAGAAACAGTCCTTGAGATTCTGTAGTAATAAGGGCAAAAGGCAGGAAACCTAATGCCAGAACGTGAATCTAAATTTTAACCAGGTTTTTTACTACACACATATTAAACTTTCACCATAAGAACCATCACACAGGAATATAGAACTCAGAGCCAATATAAAACCAATGAATTTGAATTGTTTATATACTAAGCAGATAACTGGAATTATGACAGATATAAGTGGCCCAGAAATAGGTTTAAAGAGATAGCCTCCTAAAAATGGGCTCACTGAACAAAGAAGAACTAATCTCCACCTTCAAACAATGTGTTCGAAGTTTTTGTTAGAAGTCAATAAACACTAAACATCCATCCACTTACAAAAGTCACAGAAAATATAGTGGAACAAAATAACATTAAAATAGTTTTTGAGCAAATGATTTTTAATACTAAAGGTGGGCTATAATACCTCAACCCTGCTCACTCTCACTCCCTTCTGCCTCTCTCATGGAAAGATTACATCTCTGTGTGATATACCCTCAGTTTCCCCACAGTGTACTATGCCAGATCTGGAGGGAAATCTTAAGACTTGGCATGTTGGCGCAGGGTGCCAATGCAGATACTACAGAGTGCTAATTGTGGTGTCTCTGTGCTCAAAAATTAAACTGAAACCATTAAATTACTTCATAAGACCATTCGACTCCAGGAAGAGGTAATGGACTTCTGGTGTAACTGAGGTAAGCAGAACTGGAACCAGCTAACAAAGACAGCAAGGTTGGATGTGACATTTTTCAACAACACCCTGCAAAGTGGTCACCTGCCTGAGAGGCGCACAGCCCCTCTCCCTTCTGTTTAAGAAATGGAATAAAAACAACTACTTAAAAGAAAATGACACTTGTCATTTTGAACTATAAATGAGAAGACTTGTATTATGCTGCTGTGTCCTCATTTATTTAGGTTTATTCACCCATTAGCAACATCAGTAATTGCAAGGAAGTCAATGTTCTGGACCCAGCTGCTAGGTTTTCCCACTCTGGATCCCACGCCAAAGCTTCCTGCTCACATTAGGCTCCCATTCAACGTGACCTGTGCCTTTTTTAAAGTGACAGCATTGCTCAGCTTTCTTTTCACTGAGCAGGCACCTTTTGTAGTACTATGGATGTGTATGTCACACCATGAAAACCAAAATACAATAGACAGCACAAAAGGGGGAAAAAGAGCCCAGGAATCCAGGGAGGGCATTTGAAAGAAAAAGGAGGGGATGCTTAACAGTTTTTAAACTTGCTTTTGAAAAAATAAACTAACAACGACAAAATAATACCTGGACACTCTCTATTAATATCATCCAGCAACTACCAAACCTGAAGTCAGTCAGCTGACTTCATCCAATCCACTGGCAGAGAACGGCACCCATCTCCTCGCTCCATTCGCCTGCCGAAAGTGCTCCTCGAAGACGGATGCTTTCTTTCTCTCTTATTTCACTTTATTTTCTGTGCACCTGTTTACCTGGATTCGTTCTCAGCTTCACATTCATTAAGCATTAAGACACAACAAGAGGTGCAGCGATTAGGAGACAGTCTCAAGGCCATTGCTCTTCCCTTGAGACGGACAGGAAGGATCTATCTATGAGGAGTGGAAGATAGCCTCATTTACTTGGGCTACAGGAAGAAATACAAACTCACTCTAGAACTTTGGAAATCAAAGAGAGAGCTTTAAAACTCCATGTGTTTACATTTTTACCTAACTTCTCATATTTCCCACCAGAAGGCAAAGTCTGACAAAATTTGGGACATTTCTGATTTTTCAGCTAGTGTGTGGAAGCAGATTCCTGTTCAAGGGAGGGGATGTGTTTGGGTAGCCCGGAGCCCACACCAAGATATGCCACCTTTTACCACAAAGCAAACAATAGTAATTAAGTTAACATCAAGTTAATGATGTCTCCTCCCCAGAGAACATGTCCTCCAAGGTTCCTTGAAATGGATTGGAAGGTTAGTAGCAATTTTACTCCCAATTCTCCTATCCCTACCAACAAAAAAAAAAATTAGGGCTAAATTTATCATACTCACCCTCAGAATCATAGAGGCTCTAAGTAAAAACCTTTTTTAAAAATCTGATTATTTGGATAAGTTTTTCTTAGGCTGCTTATTTAACCAGAGAAACTTTGATCTTTGGTATCTTAATTTGTCCAAAGTTTGTTGTCAATCTCATGGAATTTTTGAAGTTTAAGAATTTTAAAGAGCTATAAGATGCTTAAATGTATTATTTAATTCAGAATTATAAAGGAATTTTCCATTAGTCTTTCATTAATAATCAAGATGATTGATAAGCTTGGGTCAGATCAATCAAAAATTGGTGAAATCCATGTCATATATGTCGGAACAACTAGATGCCGACAGTCTCTTTCTTACCTTCCATTTGCACTATGATAAAGATAGTAACAGTATTTTTACAGTTTTCTAAACAGTTTCACCTGCACTATTTTGCATTCCTAACGGAGTTTGTACTTTATTCTCATCCTTTACAATGGCCAGGAAAGAATACAGCTTGATAACTTGCAGAGAGTAACAGGAAACCTTGATTTCTTTTCTTGCAGTTCCCCTACTGACTTTCTTTGTGACCTCTGGGATGTCACTTAACCTCTCTCTCACTCAATCGCCTATCTCAAACAAGCTATAATAAAACTTTTTTATCCCCGTCCTCAGGGGTATTAAAACAATGAATCTGATAGGATGTCTCTAGCACACTTTGATCTCTATAGGGAAAGTTGCCATAAAAATAAAGACACTGTTGTTATTATTCTAATTGAGTTATTTGCAAATGGAGCTTAGTGATGGAGCCCAGCCCTCAGATACAGAAAACAAAATTCTGCCAGTCCTCTAGGGTACAATTGCCTCACGGCAATTATACCCATAACCACATTTCCTTATTACTGTTATAAAAGACTATGGTTCAAGGGGAGGCAAAGGGGGAGTTTAAGGGGAAAAAATATGCCGTTTCTTTCCAATGGAAGATGCTGAAGTTGCAAATTCGGAACCCAAGGCTATAGGTAAACTTGGACAGAACATGTGTTCCAAATTAGTATAGTGTTTGTTACTCGTGTCAAAAAGACAGAGGTGTCCCTGAGGCTGCAGCTTTAGGGGAAAAATGGCAAAATTACAAAGGTAACCTGGGCCAACTCTAGGAATGCTACGAAACAATGACAAAAAAAGTTCAAGGCTGTACCATCCTTACCAACAAAGATGGCATATCACAAGGTGAAAAAAGCACAAAGAAACATAAAACTGAGTTGAGGAAGAAAATGCTGTGGACAATTTTGCATAAAAAGCCAAAGGGAATTATCAGAGCTATGCAGACCTTTCCTCGAGTCTACAGGCAGAACATACCATGTTCCCTTCTATTAAATGTCAGCAGCCATGAGAATTAGTAAGGGGTTCACTTTTTGGCACTTTAAGAGCTCCATATTGCCCTGACTGGGTGGCTCAGTTGGTTGGAGTGTCATTCCAAATACCAAAAGTTTGCGGGTTCGATTCCCAGTCAGGGCACACACCTACGTTACGGATCAGTCCCTGATCAGAGTGCATACAGGAGGCAACCGATCTCAGTACTGCTTTCTCTCTAAAATCAATAAACATATCCTCAGGTGAGGACTTAAAAAAAGCATTCCATATTCCTCAACTGGAACTTTTCAAGGTAAAGGAGAAAACTGCTTTGCATTATGAAATGCTAGAGACACTGAACCTTCCGTTTATGAGCAACACCACTGGGCTCGGCCACCCTGCACACGGTGGGCTCCCAGGCGGGAGCCACCTCCCGCTGCTTAGTGCACGCCCTGTGAGGGCCCCATGCGTCATGGAGAAGAGCTTCTTTTACAAATCTTAAAATTGGGGGTTCAAATCAGAGCCAATTATTTGAATAAAGTTTCATGTATTATTAGTTCTTTTTAATTTGATCTTTTGAAAAGTGTGCATTGTTATTACTTTTGGTTTACATACAATCTAAAGATATACATTAAGCTCTAGGTGTCCAAAAAATCTTTGAAGGAGACATGCAACAATTTGCTGTATGATGACAATAAATGCTACTTGCCTTATTGTGACTTTGAATCAGTGACACATTCAGTCCACTAATCATAGTGAGCTCAGAATCATTCTAGATTCCTGTTAAAAATTCAGATTTCTTGACCTCACCCATGTGGCTAAGATTCCTACGGCAGTGTTTGGGGCAAGAAAGTGGCACTTTGAACAGGCACCCCAGGTGCCTCTCCTCTGAAGCGTTCTCAGACTGCTACAAGGATGCTTGTTCACAGACACAGAACTGGAAAGCAAAAAGTAGCATGTGACTATACAGTCCTAAAAAAACAAACAAACAAAATGCAGTTTTTAAGCCAAGACCAAAGTCCACTTTTCTCTCTCTCTGCCATGCACCAGGATTCAGCTTTAGCCAAAAATCACATGTGTACAGTGAATCCTAAAAAGCAAACTAAATCCAAATCCACACTGAACCATTCTGAACTCTATCACACTTCACAGAGCTTTAAATAGAATTCTACTAGAATCATCATCCCCTGACTGGCCAAGGGATTCTTTGGGTTCTGCTGCTTTATCCAAGTGATCCAAAGTGACCCTAGGTTCCACTTTTTACGTGTTCCGTTGTACACTTTTCTCCAAGTCGAACACAGAAGGATTAAAAGGAAAACACAAATATTGGCATAGGTGACTTGAGGTTACTTGACCTTTCCGAAGGAAGGTTTTTGGCAATAGTGTCTTGGCAGCTCCCTGGAAGGCAAGGCCAGGACACAAAGAGGAAGACAGGAAGCCGGGAGCTGGCCATGTGTCCTTGGCAGGCAGCAGTGCGGCAGGGTAAACCACCTCGTCCCTGCCAAACCAGAAACAGTGGGGAAAGCCCAGCTCACTGGCAAGTCGCAGCCGGCTGAAGTGTAACATCCTCTGCTTTAAATGCCTGATAAAGTTAAATGGTGTGCCAGACGCTAATCGACTTAAGCAGAATCCAACTTTACTTCTGGAAACAAATTTGCTCCTGTCTGTGCTTCCTTGAGGGAGTGGAGAAGCAGCACCTTAGGATGGAGAGGACTATCGAGGCGGAACACAGATGCACTGGTGTCATTTTGCTTTCGTAAAGGGCCATATATGTTGGTGCTTTTGATTATGACTGACAAATGTTCCACTTCCTCATTTATTTTCCTTCAGAGGAAACTCTGAAGTCAACATTGCATATTGAGTATGAACTTCAGTTCATCTGAAGGTTCCCGGCATTTTAAAAAATTAGCAAAACCCTTTAAGATACCCTAGGAGATGACAGAGCTGCACCCAGTTTGAAGTTAGCTGTTGGTTTTTCTTTGCACGTTAGTTGGCTCAATCATATTTTCTAATACAATTTGTATGTACTAACACAAAATCACAACTTTCACAAAATCACAGTCTTTTACTGCTAAACAGTCTCTTACTGACACAAAGGGAGAAGGGGAACAGAGAAGACTGTGCAAATAAATTGCTCCTCACTGCTGCTGCTAACAGTGAATCCAGGGACCTGGCAGGAGCATGATTTTTCCCCTAGGGGGATGGTTGAAGGCTTGGTAAGAGCAATTAAAGGGGTACGCTCAGTGGTTGGGCACATTTCCTTTTATTTTCTGTGAAATTGTTCATGCCTTCTCCAAAACTCACACTAAAATGTCAAAGTGGTTCCTGCTTCTTTAAACACAGTAGCTGGAGGAAAAAAAATGTACATTTCCTCCTCAGAATTAGGAGAGAGCACTAATAAACACAACCCATTGTTTTCTGCCAGAAGTTTCTTGAAGTCTACAGAATATTCATCCTTTAAGCAGCCCAGGATCCCTACATGATTGAATCTGTCTCTGTGAACTTATATTGGGGAGCAAAATGCAAAACTCACTCTCTGATCACTACTTAAAATGAGTGAATAATAATCCTCATGACCAATGTCAGCTCTCAGAGTCAATACGTTTAGTGTGTCCTAACTCCAAATTTACTATTTCAATAAGCTACAACTTGCCTTGACCTTCTCAGACTCTACTTAATTGACTTTTGACACTAAGAACCCCTAACTTTAAAAAATTACCTTTTCCTTTGGGACACATATCCTTCCTAGTTCTGGGCCTCCTTTTCTGGGGTTTCTTCCCAAAGTCTGTCTATCTTCCCAAAGTCCGTATATCTCATCTATCACTCTCACATGCTGATTATTCCTAACACAACCTACCCAAGGGACCCTCATTCCCGTTCTAAGTCCCCCTGAGCAACTCACCCAACTCCATGTTTTCAAACATAACACACTTGGAAAAGGTTCCAAATCTATTTCTAGCTCTAACCTCTCATTTTAACTGCAGAATCCCTGTGATGTTGCTAGTGCATAGCCCCTGCACACTGTGAGTTGCTAGTGCACTACTTCCCCTGCTACACACACACACACACACACACACACACACTCCACTCACCCCTCAATTACTGGTACCCATATCCACCTAGTTTCCCATGAAGAAAACGCAAGCATCTGGCAACACCATCTCCCTAAAGCTTCACATTCGGTTGTTGGCTTAGATGCTACCTTTCTTGTCCATTCCCTCATCTCTATTTGAACTGCTGCTAAATCTCTTTCGAGCCTGCATGTCTCATCTGACAAGAGCCTCAGCCTCCTCATTCTTCACAAGGGGTCATTCTTCACAAGGAAGCCAGACTCCATCCTCTGCTCTCTCACCAGAAAACATCTCTCTCCACTTCTGAAAACACTGACCTGGCCCCTATTGCTCAGAGCAACCTAAAACCTCCCTAGCATGGCATTCGGGGCTCTTCATCATCTGGCCCCAGCCTAGCCTCAAATCTCACTAGAACCACAGGAAAAACCACCGTCTTTTACTGCTTCTTATACCCACCCTGCCCCCGACTTCCCAACACCTACACTCTAGCTCCCTTCTTGAAATTCCTAGGACATGTTGTGCGACAGCAGGTCTCTATGCCTTTGCCCGTATGGTTTCCACTCCTGGAGCATCACTTCTTTCGATGCTGCACAAACTCCCGATTCATCTTTCAAAGCCCTTGATCGCTGTCCATCTTCTCTTAACCTTCCTTCCTCCCACGTAAGGAGGCATCCCTCAGACCACAACACCTTGCTCACACCCCCAATATGGGACCTTAACATTACCTTATAGTTGGTTGCTTACATGTTGCTTCCCTCCATGAGACTGGGACCTCCTTATACTGTAATTTATTCTGAATAATTTCGGGAATGCATTTAAGCTCTAGAAAGGATGTCATCTTGTACATACTATCCATGAAGAAACAAAAAAAGAACATTAATTCCCCAAAGAAAAACAAAACAATCTAAAAGAAAGATTCACAATGAGTTATGAGTGTGTACAGTTAGTTGACAAATAATATTCTGATTCTGATTGTACTAACTAGATTATCCATGCATTTATTTAAAAAACAAACACACACACAAAAACAAGACTGAGCACCTACACAGTGCCACATGTCGGCCCTGGCACTCAGTCTACAATAGTGGGGGGGACACATGGCCTGTTCCCCCTTCACGTGGCTCACAGTTTAATCTGCACTGCTTCGCCTTTCACTCGCTTGATAACAAGTAACACGGGCTCTGTTTAGAATGTACAAATAGGCAGTATCCGCAACCATTGCATTCTGAAAATAAGATTGACGTGTCACACGCATGGAGATTTAATAGTACAATTAATTTCTCTTGTTGGATTTTTGTTTTTAATGAGTAAAACACCTGAGAGAATAAAAGCCACAGCAAAGGCATTGTTGAGCTGGTAAGCACAGTGAGTAAAGGCGGCAAAAATAGCTGCTGCGCCACACGTAGCAAAACTATGCAGGAACGACTCCACAGCTTTAAAATTCTCTGACCTCCACCGTCTCTCAGGCTGAAAGGGGTCTACTGACCAGCGCTGGGATCTGACCCGTCTGCTGCAGCTCAGTATTGGAAATCACTTCGTGGTCACCCCCCATAGCCCAAACGGCAAGGAAGCCTGACTAAAGCAGGGAAAACAGCCTAAGCCTGGTTTTCTATTATAACAATTCATCATCAAGAGGGGGAAAAAGCTAATTTTTAAAACTATCATCAAGGCAAAGATTCTAAATGGAAAGATAGGAAAATATGAGTTGAAAATCTTTTTGTCTTTAAAAAATAACTGTATATATGTATGGCAGGCACTTATATGGTTTTCTCTAATTTATCTGAGAAATGTGTAAGTAAATATATGTAAAGAAATATCATGAAATGTGATGTCACATTCATCGCAAAAAAAAATTCCTTTTCACAGCGTCAATTAAAACCAAATTTAGCTGTAAAACTCTATGACCTCTCCCATTTTCCAGGTTAGTTGAAAAGGATCTATTGACTAGCTTTGTGAGCTGAAGAGCTGAATGCTACTTTAGATAGAAAATTATTTCTTTCATTTTATAAGAATAATTATCACGGTGATCACCCAATTATTGTAAGTATATCTGGAAGAGCTATTAATGGGAATTTATCTCTGAAACAGTCCCATGCATTGCAGGGGACGTTTATCTTTTAATGATCACCAACACAAGTGTCTTTTTGCAGCTCTCTGAGTGATTTCACCTTTGCCTATTAATAGCCCCTCGCAGGCTTCCCGAACCCAGGGCACGGCCCCCATCGCCGCCCCCTAAAGCAACTGTCGCGTTTAAGCCAGGCCCTCGGCATTCTCAGAGACAGAGCACTGCACTTCCTCTTCGGGGAAATACCACATTCACCATGTGCTTTCCTAAATGGATGGAAACCCCCGCCCCCCCAAAAAAAGAGCTCCTCAAATCTGTGTTTCATAAACCGTGCTCCCAGAGAAGTAGCAATAAAGTTTATTACAGACCTAAAGTATCTGCACAAACCCGGTTAATTGAAAAGTGGGTGGAGAAGGCTGCCAAATTAAATGTTTACATTAGCACAGCTGTATTGTAAAAACATTCTGCCCCCTGTGCTTTGTAATTATAAGATATTTCTGGACTGTGTATCTCTACAAAGTTTATCTGCACTGCCAAGAGCGTCTTGGCAGCCGCGGCAGCAGCTCCTGGCAGCCGGCAGCTCCCGCGCGGGCAGGACCTAAAATGGCTGCCAAGGCCCTGAAATGTCGCCGCGGCCGCCCCGGGCAGAGGCCGCGCTGCCGGCCGGCCGGGCGGGGCCTGGCTCCCACGGAGCCGGGGAGCGTGTCTCCCACATAATACGAGCTGGCACCACCACTCAAAAAAAAAAAAAAACTGTTTGAAAAGCTCACTACAAAGCAAGATTATAATACGACAAGTTAGCAAGTGAAGACAAGGGCTCTTTTATGAAATTCCACTCACCTCAACATTTCAATTATGCCTATGCCCACGATGCTTTCTGCTAATGAAAGAAACTCGTTTAATTTTGTAGGAAAAGTTAAAAGACCCCGACCATACGGAAATGCACTGGGAAAAAGCATGAGCAAAGCCAACATTTTCCCATTTATGGCATGATTTTGACTTGGACTTCAGAGTCTTTATCAAAGCGAATGTGTATGGAAAATGGAAAGAAAAATAACAGTTTTCTTCCTTCTCTTTAAGAATCTATACGTCTCTTACATCAGTACAGGTAATATATTTTTTAAAAAACCTTTTACACCCGCCGATGGCAAATTCCCACACCACCGAGCCCAGCCGACGGTGGACACCGCGAGCGCAGGCCTGGGCAGGGCCGGGTGGGCGGGCGCGTTCTCCACTCCGGAGACGCTCCCCTTTGCTGTCGTAGGAACGTAAAAACCCCTGAAAAACACAGGGGAAACGCTGCAGAAGTCCACCTAAAGCTCGCATAATGTTTAGTGTCTCTGTCCCTTTTTTCCCTCTATTAAACTTGTCCCAACTACGATGCTGCGTTCGCAGCTGCCAGATGTTACATAACGAGGTCCCTGGACTGTCTTCTCTTTTCGGGTGTTCCGCAAGTTTAAGTTCAGGCCGAGAGGCACGGCAGGCCTGGCCTGCCATCCTGTAATCACCACTGGCAGTGATTACTGTCCCGTAATTCTAAGCCTCGGCGGAATGCAACGTTGCCTCTGCCGAGAGACAATTCAGAGGTGAAAGACGAATTCCATAACGCTGACACAGCCTGAGGGCATTCGTTAGACTCCCAGTGCTTATTCACTAAGTGCCCAGGCCTTCCGTCTTTAATTATATGTCCACACACAGCACAGCCACACCAATAATTTTTACTTAATTGTTTTAAATCTCCATCATAATAAAGTCTAATGTTTCTTTAAAGGTATAATACTGTCTCCTGTCCACTACTCCCCTGAGATCTCTCTCTCTCTCCAAGAAGTATGTATATGTCTGTAAATAAATATATACACATTTCTTGAACTTTTTGAAGACAGAATAATTTCTCACCATTATGATTCTGTACAAAAGGCATTTAGGGACTTTTATCCTTTGTTTAATTAGTTGTCAGGAAAGTCAAAGTCACGTAACTGTGTAACTACAAGCCACACTGGTGAACCAAAGTTAGTGTGTTCAGAGAGTATCTCTACTTCACTCTTCACTTACTAATACTTTTACAACTTGCACAAATATTTTTTACTTTCATGGGATTTTATGGTTTGATGCGGCTAACTAGTTAACTCTTCATCCCTGAGACTCCCCAAATTCTAAAACAACAATTTGTTCCACAAACAGAGGAATCAGTACGTGTTGAACGATCACCAACTACGTATAAAGAAACTCTGTGCTGTTACACACAGACTGTGGAATTAAGACAACATGCTTTACCCCAAAACTAAAATATAGTTATTTATTTCATTGGCTTTTGGTTCCTTAATGTTGGCCATTTTTGTTGTGTATTGCCAAATACATCTATTTTGTAACCCAACTAGAATACAAGTTTCTGGGAGTCATGTACTTTCTGTCTTGCTAAGTGCACAAGAAAGTGTGATACATTTCAAATTGATTCCTACACCTGAAAGGATCCTAGTGAGAATTAATGCAATTAGATAGTTAAGCAGAGCACTTGTACCTCCTACATTATGCTTAAAATGTTACCATTTCCTTCTCTTCATCAGCAAGTATCCTGTGGATGATCAGTAATAAAATAATAGTAAGGATAATAATAGTTGACATGTTTACATGTCAGATTTCATCCTCACAATAATACTATGGGGCAGGTATTATTATTATCCCCATTTTCAAAAGAGAAAACTTCCCCTAGGCTATTCTGCTAATAAACTGAGACAGCCAGGGATTAAACTCAAGGAATTCTGACTTTAGAGTCCTATCTAAATTTGCAGTTTTCTCGAATTAGAGGTGTCACCATTAGACACACACACATATGGAGAGATGGAGATGGCGGGGGGAAGAGAGAGAGATGGACCACATAGAGGTTATAACTCTACAATTACAGGGTTGCTTGGACAACTTTCCTAATTTTTGACACATAACTTCCCAATTTTTGCCAGAGGAAGCCTCCCTTGAGTAGAGTTTGCTGCATGTGGTGAGTTTATGTTGTGGTTTGGTAATGTGCACAAACTGGGAGGAGGAGGAGACCAGAAAACCCTCTCTGCCCGTGGCAGGCCACAAATTGAGGACTAAGTCAGCACACTCAGTTCAAGGCAAAGGGCCAGCTCAGCGTGACAGCTCAGCGCCGTGATAACATGTGAACACCAGACACCCTTCTCCAAGCCACTACCCTCTTCACTCCCCACAAACTTCCTAATCTCTCACCAAAGTCCCGAGACTTCACCACAGGATCAAGTAATTTGCCTTCTAAGCCACATCTCACGAATGACAATCTGATTTCCTCCCATGTGCCATTTTTTCCCACGACTGTTACTACATACAGTCTTAGCTGTGCTTAGCCAGGGTTTAGGGGCTGATCACTCTCCCACTGATACAACACGGCTGCAAGAAGAACCCGTTTCCACTGCCACTGAACGACCCAGCAACACCACCTTCGCCACTCCCTCCTAGCCAGGTGAATGAGGCTCAGAGAAAGAGCATGAGGTCAAAATATTTCCTTCCTTCAATTTAGATGGTTAGTTACAACACAGAGCGCAGCACTATCGAATTCACAAGGCCAAGTGCCTCAGCACGATGACTCAACTCAAAAAGATGGCCAGTTGCACACCATGGTCAAAGTCTAAATTAAAAGATTATTTCCCATTCCCAAAATAGCTCTATCCACCCCCCTCAAAGTCACTTTAAGTCATCTTTCAAGTTTTATTCTAAGATGTATGATCTTATTTTAACCACCTCGAGATAGGTCATTTTTAAAACTCCAGGCAAGTTCTGGCTCATCTATAAGAGAATTAACCAGTACGTGTTAAATTAAATGCCTGTTCAGATTTTCATCTCAGCATCCTTTCCAACATTAAGGCTAAATTGCCAAAGAAAGAAACAAATTATGCTTATTTCTAAATTTGCTAATTCAAGAAAATTGAATTATTCTCATTTCTATCAAAGGTAAAACTATGGACGACTTTATGACTTGGAAATATTAGTATGAATTAAAACATTCACTTATTGCTCAACCATAAAAAAGAAGAAAATGTTACCTTTTGCGACAGTATGGATAGACCTGGATGGAGAATATTACGCTCAGTGAAATAAGCCAGTCTCCTGGATGGAGAAAGGCAAATACCATATGATTTCACTGGTGTGGAATCTAATGAGCAAACTGAACTAGCAAGGAAAATGGGGACAGACTCACAGATGGAGAGCAGGCTGACTGCTAGTGCAGGGGTAGCTGAGGGGGTAGTGGGACTGAGCAAAGAGGAAAAAGGACTCACGGACATGGACAACAGTGTGGGGATTGCTGAAGGGGAAGGGGGATAGAAGGAGACTACATGGTAATGGAAAAAATACAACAAAGATTAAATTTTATAAAAGGTTGTCTAAAAAATAAAATAAAATGTTCTCTTAGTCAAATTCACAAAAACTGACGTGGCTCAAACTGATTTTACTGCTATGGAAGTGCAATGGGACTCATTTTCTTGGTATTTGTAGTGACCAGATAGTTTTTTAATGCCGCTTCACAAGAATCTTTGAAAAAATGACATAAAATTTCCCCACTCCAATGACCATAATATGAAAATTCATATTTTAATTCATTTTGCCAAAAATTCCCTGAGAGTTTTCCTTATCTTTCATGAACTAAAGAAGACCATTCAACGTTCTTTGGAAGTTGCATAGTATTCTATATTGGAGGGAAGGTACATTTTTCAAAAGTTGTAAAAATATTAATCTTTTCTCAGATATAGCGTTCAATTTATAGAGACCCACTGATTCATTCAGTCCATTTTTTATTTTAAAATTTTATTTTTTATTTCATTTGTTTTATTCTTGTTTATTCTATTCCAGTGTCCCACTATTGCTCCTTTGCCCTCCTCCACCAAGCCCATCACCCCTTCCCACAGTCAATTCCCACAGCAGTGTCCATGTCTGTGGGTCATTCACACATGTTCTTTGACTAATCTCCAAAATATATAAAGGGCTCATATGACTCAACACCAGGAAGACAAACAATCCAATTAAAAACTGGGCAAAGGACCTGAACAGACATAACCCCAAGGAGGACATAGAGAGGGCCCAGAGACATATGAAAGGATGCTTGGCATCACTAGCCATCAGAGAGATGCAAATTAAAACCACAATGAGATACCACTTCACACCAGTCAGAATGGCCATCATAAACAAGTCAACAAACAAGTGCTGGAGAGGATGTGGAGAAAAGGGAACCCTAGTGCACTGTTGGTGGGACTGCAGACTGGTACAGCCACTATGGAAAACAGTATGGAATTTCCTCATTCAGTCTATTTTTTCATTTAGTTTCAATATAATACAACTTCTGTGCTCATTTCCTCCTTGCAACATATCACCCATAGGAAGGTGGAGAGAAAAACTCAAAGGTAACAGGACAACAAAATTGCATGAAAACAAAAATTCAATGTCTGGTAACTGGCATGTCAGAACAGAATAGACAGGGGGAAAAATCTTTTAATGCTGCCTATCCAACATCAGATTCCCACACTATCTACAAGAAAATTATGTTGCCTCTGTCTTCTGAAGAATCAATATATCATAGACCATTTTTTAAACAAATAACGGGAAAATAATGCAGATTATGACTAGTTTTTCAGAGACTTAAAAACAGTTCCTTTTTACCACTTGCTGAAGAATGTTGTTCTCATTAAATAATTATTCATCTGAAATACTAAGCTGGTGCATCTTTAAACAAAGTGCATGTTACTGCACTGCCAACTTTAGGTGCTAGAAAGAAAGGGTCAAAATTGATGAGGAAATGCAATGACAAGCACTGACAAAGTCTCAACATTTACCAGAAGGCAATTGCTAGAGAACATGCCTTTAATTGTGCGTGCATATTTTTATTCATTAAGGTGAATAAACAATAAAATCCCACGCTATGGTGTCCCAGCCTCATAACACATTAATAAAGTTTCTTAAAGGTTTTGGCAGGAGGCCAGAACAGTCCATTAACTCTTTGAGAGTTGTAAAAAGAAGGAAAGTCATTTCAGTCTGTTTTGTGGTTATGAATGAAACAGCAGGCAGCCTGTATGGAAACGTCACTTTGGATATGGTAGTGGTAATGGATGCTTTGCTGCTCGATCCGAATAGTGTGGGGAGAAGCTAATGCACCCGGCCACAACCCTAGCCTTGATGCACTGCAGAGCTAATCTAGTTAAAAAGGAAGGGGCAGGGGCAAGGGACCTCAAGTTGGGAAGATCTGTTTATTTTGCTAATAGATTGTCACACTGCATCTGGTTAAACTTGCCCACTGTGAAACTCAAAAATTGTAGAATATATTTTAAGTGACAAGGACCATTTTGCTCTGCTCATTCTTTTTCTTTATACAACCTGGCTACTTGGGTACTCACTGGGTGAAAACTGAACTATAAATTGGTTAAAGTGTCTTTTATTTAATGTAAGAAGAAATATGCTACCTTGTAACTTCTTGAATTAAGTCATATAAATAACTGCAACAATTGGTAGCTTTGTGTTTGTCTCTGACTTTGCCTAACAATTTGAATTGGAGCGCAATACTTTTCCCCAAAGCTTTGCAGTGCCATCTGTTCTCATTTTTCATGACACTACAAACATTTTCCTTTGGAAAAAGAATTCAATATTTTGCTTCCTTTTCAGAATGAAAAACAGAAAACCTGAATGAAACTAAATATATAGACAGGCATCCAAGTTGTACGACTGACGTACTAAATGTAGAGGGCATTTACGTTTTTTTCTTACGGTTAAGATCTCTACCCTTTCATTTTCTACAATAAAAGGACAAATATTCCTATTTTAAAATGTTTTTTTAAAAAAGTAACTTGACAGTTTTAAAAGATTTTTTAAAAGGAATTTAGAAGAGAATAAAAACTTGAGTTTGAGAAAACCAACAATTCAGAAGAGCTTTACGAATCATTTTTGGCGTTTCAATTGTGAAGAAAATACACTAAAATATAAGTGCACTCACACACACAGAGTCCCCTTTAGTCCCCAACCAAATATGAACAGCATCATTAGTCAGTTACTTCTGATTGTTAAAACCACAAATTGGCTATAATGTTCTGTCACTTCATATGAGGCCAAAAAATAAAATTTCAAGCAGAACAGGTAATTACAATAGGTATGGTACAAAACACCATTCACTATTTTAATTTTTGTTTAATTTTTTACTAGGAAAAACACAAAAAATATTTTTAACTTTCAAATGTGTTCTTCAATGAGTTTTTTAAAAACTTCCCATTTCAATTTTCACTTATTCCGAATTAGCCTTAATACGTATCAGAACAGCTGTATCTCTTATGCACGGTGGACTTCCCTCCCAGCTGCTGTGTGATGCGCCTCCAGGTGAAACCGCGACAAGCCCTGTTAACAGGTTGTGACTCCTTTGAAACTGTACGTCATGATTTCTTTGTCTCTATTTAGACTAAAAGCCAGGTAATAAACAACTATTCCTAAAAGTTAAGAGTGCTGATTATATACATACATTTCTACTATGTTAGGCATCACTGTAACCTGGAAAAGACCCAAACAGTAAGATTACAGCATTTCATTTAAAAACAAGACTACCCTTGGCTTGATGAACCCTGGTATTGTACCTGAAAATACCTATTGTGAGTGTCTAACACTGATATTACCTGAACTACTTTTTTCAACCTAGAATTAGAATTAAATTACAAAAAACTGCATTCAAAAAGTAACCTGGACTTAGATATTAATGGATCGGAGAAGTTTCTTAAAAGAAATGCACTTTATTTCCTGGAGCGATAATACAAAACACCATAGAGCTGTCAGAAACAGACAGGATACAGGGGATATATAGATTGGGTCTGCAATGGTCAAGACAGACTGAAATAAAATAATCATAGTGACTTTTAAATGACACTACTATAAAAAGTAATGCTAACAGAGAAAAACTTTGACCACCCATTGTCTACCTTTAAAGAGGTACTAGTACAGTTACTCAAGGCAAGGAACCAACGAACGGCAATTTGAGTTTAGAAGACAGAGTCCAGAAGCAGGCGTACAGCAAGGTAAAGGGAGGAGCTGATAAGAATGAGGGCCGGAGGTGTGTCCATTTACCACAGAGATTGCAAGCCACGCTGTATAGTCGTCCTAACGTATTTCCGACCCTCATTTGACCCTCATTTCTACTCAACGGCGGGCACCCTCCAGGTCAGCCCTCTCCTGAATCCTATAATGAATCCTGAGTTGAACCACAGGATACCATATTATTAAAAATGATTAAGTTGTGACAATGATATTATACTCAGAGGAAAGGAAGTGTACACTTGAGAAAAACCCTCCACATCGATAATGGACATTTAAAGGATTAAAACATGTAAAGAATTATCTCTCAATTAACCAGAATATCCACATCAAATGAATGCACCACTGGGCTCTATTGGTAACTGCAATGTAACCAGTATTAAATGAAATGTTTACTCAGTGTCGATGTAAATAAGCTGTCATTTATTAAAAAATAAATGCCCCTCTAGAGGTAGGTGGGCATTCCTTGAAAACAAACCATTCTCACACAAAAGAGACAGGTTAATAAAATCCCTGAGAGAACCTAGTCTATGACTGTGAGAAACTTCTATGACCTGCTTAAGTGAGCAAACCAAAAAGACTCATATTAATAATACTATACTTATTTTTAATTGATAAAAGCAAAATTATACTGATTCATTTTAAGATTTCATGAGTCACAGAAACAACTCACTGACTTAGTTTTACTTACAATTACTCATGCACTTTTGTTGCTGTTCTGCAAGGTTATATAAACAATCATATACTCATTTAATCCTTAAATTGAATTACCCCTTAAAGTACAAACTTTAAACTATTAAAACAGAATGCGCATCACAATATGTTTGTTGAGTATCTCTATGAAAACAAGAAGAAAACTTAGAAGAAAACTAGTTAATCTAAAGTAAGATTCCATCCAAAATGTAGGATTCAGATTTTCACATCAAGATTCTCCATATTAAGTCTGAATAGGTTTCCTACTGAGTAATAATGTGGATAATTTGGGAAACCATTTCAAATATTTTATAATAATCCTGAACGAAAACACATTTCTAAAAACTGTCTACACTTAACACATGTTTAATAAATGTGTCCTAGATGAATGGGTTTATGTTTCGATTACACGATAAAAATAGTATCACTCACATTTACAATGCTTTACAATTTACAAAGCACTTTCACTTAAGCCACCTCACGCTAACAACCCTGTTAGTCGGGTAGTATTATCCCCATTTTGTAGATAAGGAAATTGAGGTTCAAAGAGATTGAATGTTTTACCCAAGGTCATCGAGGTAGTAAATTCACTGCTTAGAGAATAATTAGCTTAAGTTTAGATAAGGAACTTCCTTCTTCCCCATTCTAGTCTCAGAGACACACAAACATGATATGTATCACATGAAATATGATACAACCAAAAATTATATATCGGTCACTTCATACATTATAATATTTGCCTATTTCCATTTGCACTTTTGTAGGCACTATTTTTGAAAGGTAATATAACATATAATTACATCTTCCTTTTAAAAATGCCATGATAACCCTCCCACTGCCTAGGAAGTTTGCACAGCAGAAAGACTGGGCACAGTCAGGAGACTTTTGTCTCAATCATCACCCTCCGCTAGGTTAATTTTTGATAAGCTACTGATTCACCAGGGCCCTCGGCTTGGTCCTTAGTCATATAAGGGATTTAGAGTAAACATTTTTGAAGTTCTTTCTGTCGTGCACTGTCCATAGCAATGGTTTTCAAGCTTTAACATGCATAAAAATCACCAGGAGAGAGTGTTCTGACCCCATTTAAGGACAGTCCCCAGAGACCTGATTCACTAGGTCAGAATAGGGCCCATGAATCTGCATTACTAAGAAGCCTGTGGGTGACACTGATGCTGCTGGTCCAGGGACCAGAGTTTGAGAGCCACTGCTTCACACTAAGGTGGAAAACAGTTCCGCAAATGTGAGCCTGACCATGCTACTCTCCAAAGCCTTCAGTGGTTCCCCCAGAGTCCTGAGCATGAAATCCAAAGTATCCCCTGGTTAACGGCACCCAGTCATCCAGGTCTCCACCCAGACTCATCCCTCAAGATAACTCTTGGGACTCCCTTGCCCAGGAAGCCTTTCCTGACATCCCAGGCCACTAAGGTGAGTTCCATGCCCCTCTGCTGCTTCTGGTAAGAGAGTGTAGGTTCTTCTGTCCTAACACGTTAAGGAACTGAAACCATGTGCTTACTGGTCTGTTCTCCACACACTGGAAGCGGTTTATAAATGCATCCGCAAGTCCCATCCTGAAGCATCTAAGGGAGAAGAGTTTCCCCCATGTCACACCTTTTCCTTCAGTACTCCGAAGCCACTTTCTGTCTGCATCAGCACTCCAGCCGCATGCCAGCCATTTCTAACTTCCACATCACTTCCCACTCCATTCCCCCAAGCAGGCCACATCCTACCCACCATCAATCCCCCTTCCTTAAGAAGTGGCAAAGATCAGGACAACCCAAAGAGGGAACATGTACTCAGGTGAACACAACCCTGCATAAGGCATGAGGCATTACCTCCCGCCTCCTCCCTACCAGGAGACTCCACTGCTCACTGGCTCCCGGTGTGCTCAAGGATCTCCAGGCATCTTCAGGGGCTCAGACCTGTGCAGCCACTTGGTGTAATACTCTGCTGTCCTGTCCTGAAATTCTTAACTTTTGACCAAGAAACCATAGGTATTCTGTAGCCAGTCCTGAAGGCACACTATGGGATTGGATACACCTCATCCTCAGCAGGTACACATGACCCCCTCCCATTCTGGCTTGTCTCACCTCAACAGGCAACATTCCCCACACGTGGAAACTAGAGAACTCCGGAGAAGAGCTTTTGTCTAAGAACCTGTCATACTTCCTTCTCTAGGATTACAAAAATTTATATTACTAATTTTAACTTCCTTTTTTTATTATTTTTATTTTTTTTAATATTTTTATTTATTTATTTACTTTTTTAGAGAGAGGGGATGGGAAGGAGAAAGAGTGGGAGAGAAACATCAATGTGTGGTTGCCTCTCGTGAGCCCCCTACTGGGAACTTGGCCTGCAACCCAGGCATGTGCCCTGACTGGGAATCAAACCGCGATCCTTTGGTTCGCAGGCCCGCGCTCATCCACTGAGCTACACCAGCCAGGGCTTAACTTCCTTTTTTTAAAAAAATGGTGTTATTTACTTACTTTTCAAGAAATAGGAGAAGAGAGGGGAAAAGGAAAAGAGAAACATTCATCAGTTGCCTCTCCTACGCACCCTGACTGGGGACCGAACCCACAACCCAGGCGTGTGCCCTGATCAAGAATTGAACCAGAGAGCTTTTGCCTTGCGGGGTGATGCCCAACCAACTGAACCACACCAGTCAGGGCTATCACATCCCGGGACACTTTTGTTCATCTGACAGTTATTAGTCTGGCAGTCAACATTGTTGAACTTTATAGTGTACAAATTTTCAGTCTTTTCCATATTTTGATTCTCCACTTCTAATTCCATGGTCTTCATTCTCTTTCCCATTTGAAATTTATTCTCATTTCACTGAATATGAATGTCCCACTGAGAGCTGCTTATTCCCCAACGCAGTGAACACGGGAGGGAGGCATATGCTGTGAGGACAGTCAGTGTATATAACTTAACCTTAAAAAAGACCCTACTACTTAAAATATGTGCATCTATACATTCTCTATGCTTCGATGTCCAATCAGAAAATCCAGAAACAGAAGAAACTCTGGATTGGGGTAAGGGCCAAGAGAGAAACAGGAGGAAGAACATTTACTTTTCATTTTTGCCCATATGTAGTACTTAATTATTTATGTAAGTGTATCACTTTTAATTTTTCAAAGTAATGGCTGGCTAAAAAATAACTTATGTCAAGCTCACTAACTGGGTGCTTAGTAGAGCAAGAAATAGAAAAATAACAGCTAAAGCAGCCTTTATTAAATGTCCAAAGATACCAACATTGCCACAGGTTTCTGTAAACTTTCTAGCATATCTCTAACAGAAAAAAGGAACACACATAAATATTTAAACAAGTAGTTTAAAATTTTTATTCTTGGGTATACATTTAATGAGGTTGAATGAAAAAAATAAAACAGAAGTAACAACATCAAATGCCATCCCATAGAAGCTGAAGAATATTTTAAGAATAAATGATTGATAAAAGTTAAATATTAAATGAGAAAGAACTTAGTATTGTGGGGTAAAAATGTCAGAAAGCAAATGTGCAAACAGTTATATTGCCCTGACAATCCTTGCTTATTCTAAATTTAAATTACATCTTGATTCCCTTGTAAAGGAAGTTAAAAGTACATCATCAAAAAGTCATAAGCAAAAGAATTAAAAACAGTTACTATAAAAAATCATCAGATAAACTATAAGAATTATTCACAAGAAGTCAGCTAAAAGTGCAGCATTTGTTTTTTTCTCTGAATGATGTACTAAGAATGGGTCTAACTTCCTATATTATGCATTTCTGCAATACTCTAATATTACAAGAAAAAGCAAATGCTACTCTTGCTATCAAAGCAAAGTTTAATAAAGAATTCTCAATCAACTTGTCCACTCATTTGCTTTGTAACATGGATACATGACCTGACATCTCAGAGATGCCTTCATTGTTTTGTAGAAGCAAACAGTAATCTCTTCCCAGCAGGACTGTAGTGAGAATTAACTGAGACACTTCATGTTAATTCCCAGCACAGTGTCTTGGTCATGGTGACTGTGCAATAACTAGTAGGTCTTAGCATCATTCTTAGTAATGACGAGAAGCTGGTATGCTTTCAACTCTATTGGACACAATGAAATGCAAATTTAGTCAAAAGTCATGTTCTATATTAAGAAATAACATAGACTTTGTCTGCTTCAGAAAAGATAGGATGGTAATGGCTTGCCTGAGGAACTTATTGCCACTGGTCAAGATTTGTTTCTAATGAAATTTTCTAAAATAAATTTAAATGAAAAATAAAATACTTAGAATCATTTTACATTAATAATCATTTGCAAAAAAAAAATGAAAATGGACAAGCCAGCTGGGCCTCTCCTATGGGGAAGAGCCATACTAACACGACAGCATACATTAGTTTACCAAGTCGCTTTGCTGACCCCGTCAAGACCCTGTGAAGATGGGGCAGACACTAAAGAAGTTCAAGTATGAGAAAGGCCAGAGGCAGGATGCGAGTGAGTACTGCCAAGGTTTGTCTGCATCCATTGGTAAGAATGAAGGGGGGCGGGGTGCATCCGTCCCACACACGTACACAAAAAGTGAGCCTTAGAACAGAGATGCTGGTTCCTCCAAAGGGCTCACATTCCGTAACGGCCACTTTGGTGCCATCATGCTCACATGAAGGGCTGTGCAGTAGTTGCCAACACTGCTTCTCAGAGTTATGCTAATGAAAGAAAAATAAATGTACTTTTCCAGTAAAATCTGCATCAGATAGACCCACAACTGAAAGTCATTTATTTCACAAAGAACACCCTGGCCTCTACACAAGACATAGTGTTTTACATTGAAAACTAGAACAGCTATCCACAGCCATCCTCTCCAATATTGCCATAATAGCATAAGTCAATTATGAATAACATTTGAAAAGTGCCATTGGGCAGAACTGAATAAAGTGGAAGATATGTGAAATGATTTTATAGTTGAATTAATAAGCATGTTATGCCCAAAATCATGTTCCTTGTATTAATTTGACCATTTTGATCACTCACCTTATTATGCTCAAAGGGAGAGTAATATTAATTTCCAAACCTTCTGGGCAATAACTTTTCTCAGGTTACACCTTTTACATATATTATATTCAACCCACACTAACTTCTCTTTAAAGCAGATACCATCTAAATTAGATTGTCTTACAAATTATTTCTGGAGTGGGCATGAGAAACCAAAAGATAAGATATAAATTATCTAATTATTTAATAATGCTGGGAGATAGTAAAAACATACAAACTAAGCAAACTCTAAATGTATATTATTGTAGAAGACTCATCAAATCCTGCTCTGAATGGTCTTATTATCTCATTTAAGATAGGACTTCACAGTATCAGTACTTATTTGTTTGTTTATACTCTGCTTTCTTCTCCCAAATGATTTGAGAACACCTGCAAACACACGTGTGTGTGCGCGAGAGCGCACACACACACACACCCCCACACACACACATCACTGAGATAAAACAAATAGGGGAGTTAATCTGAGTGAAGAGAAAATTTGGGTAAGGAAATAAAATACCTATGGGCAGTGACTGGGCACAAAAAGATATGCCTTTAGGTCCTGACACTCTGCCAGTAAACTGTACTTTCTGAAGCAGGCTCCATTTCTTCTGTGTTTGCTGGCGTCCCCCTATTACTCTTTGGATCTAGTGGCACTTTTAAGAAGAAGGCAAGGAGTACTGAGCCTGCCTAACAAGGGAGTCCGAATAATGAGGTGTGAGCTACAAGGCAACATTTGGAAGGCATACATTTCTCCCAAAGGGAAAATACTGAAGGAATAGTCCAATTGTCCAAAAAATAGGTACAAACGCTATCACCATACTGAAACAAAATATAAAATTAAATTGATATGATTTTTAAAGTTTAAATTTGTCTTGCTTCCATGCAACTTTCAAGACTCTGACTCCAAATAACAATCCCCAAACCCTGTTTCTGTTTTCAGTGCTTTCTGGAACTACCATAAGTGTTTTTCCTCAAGCAGCACCTGATAAAACCCAGATTCCACCCACTGGCATTCTGTCCAAGCCAACGCCGCTTTAATAAGGCACTTGAAAAAGACTTTTCATACGTTAATGTGAGACTTTGAAGGTCTTGGGCAAGCAGGAATGTGCTGTTACAGAACTCTAGTTGGGCTTCTGGCCTCCCGAGAGACCAGTGACTACAGATGTCACTCAACCAGTCTACAGAGTTCCCTTCATTTTTTTATGTTTGATTTTGGTATTTAGTTTATAGGTGATTTTACCAAGGGCCAAAGAGGTGATTATTACTGCCCAGAGTTGGTCAGGGGTTTGGCAATGGAATTGCACTGTCCCTTTTCCCCATGAGCTCAAAGTGGGTTTATTTAAGTGCAATTGGCCTTGATCACAGCTGACACCTACATATACATTAGCCTTATGTCTTATAAATCCAGGTAATCTCAGTTATTGATCTAGCTTTCTTCTGACCAATGCCATCATAAAAAGACAGACATGTATTAAGTACCTGTTTGTTTATGTTGCTCTTGTAGATACCACATAGTGATTTCTTAAAGAGACACTTCTTGCCCTTTAGGAAACCTAAAACCATTCTACTCTTTGTGTTCTACTAGCTTAAACTTAATACCAATAAGTAATCACTTCATTCTCCAACTACAAAAATACAGTGCTACTTCTGTATTAAAAGAGTGGCTAATGAAACTCATGCAGATAACGCTATTTGTAAAAATTTTGATTCTTTAGCCTTTTGTCTCTCCCGAAATGTTGCCTTCTATGGAGTTCAGTACATCCTCTGACAATTCCCTCATTGCCATGTTTACAGGGTGTCTTTTTTTTTAATTTGGTGTATTTAGGAATACCAAAATTTTCTATAGGAATAGCAAATCAAAGATGCAAGTAAATAATGATAATTTATTATCTTGATTATAAATACTTCTATTTATTATCTTGGTTAATAGACAGATAAAAGCTATATTATCTTCAGAGAAATTTTAACAGAGTCATCTTATGGCACTAGGTTGAAAAACATCTGAATTGAAGAGATTTTTCCAAATAAGATGTAATTTAGGGTTACAATGTCAGAACTGTAAACCTAAAATTAAACCTACTAACTATTTTGGTTTACAGACTCATTTACTCAAAATTACAAACAACTCTACATTTGTTGCAAGAGAACTGAGTCAAGCTAGGACTTTGTTCATTCCCATTATTCCCATTTTATATGTGTTTTGTGGAGGAGGTATTTTTGCTGAGGCTTGTTTTCTTTTACTAAATGGTGGGTAATGTTACAGAGATAAATGCAACTGCCTACAAACACTCCAGGGCAGAATTCAGAAAGGAAGCTTGAGTAAATAACACTAGATATAATGAGAATTGAGACATTCAGAGTTCTTCAGATGACAAGAAGATGGCATATTCTTCTTTTTATACACAATGGAATTAAAGTGATGGTGAAAAAAGCAACGTATCAAGCATTCTCTTGAAGGCCAAGTCTTGATTCATTACGTTAGAATGTACCCTGTGACTCAGAAGGAAAGATTCCTTGCCTGGGAACTAGAATAACTTCCCTGTGAAAGGCTAGATCTCCACCAAAGCCACTTCTCCATCTCCAGGTTTGGGCGAGCATCAAAGCAGCCAGCCCCTGTCCCTGGTAAACAGTACTCTCAGCATAGCATGCCTTTTTTATATTGAGCCAAGAAATCTCTTCCCAACAGCTTGTGGTCTGATGGGCTCATCTGCCTCCTTTCCAGGTGGAAAGATGGCAAAGTCAGGGAACAAGATCCCCTGAATTCTCTTCACCAAGGATTACCAGGCACCTGTTCTAAATTTTTCTTTCATTATTACTGATAATAATGACGATGTAGATCCATTGCAAAGTCTCAGGCCACGAAGAGAACACAGCTCTTTCTAATTAGTACAAGCATCATAAACAAGGTAAACGCACCTCTCTGAAGCTGTCTTAAAGCCCTTGTGGTTCACAGGTTCAGAGAAAGATGCTTTCACTCTGCTTCCACGTATTGTATGAGGGAAAGATGTGGCATTCGCCAAATATAAGGTGGACGTTAAGAGGCAGGGTCGTTCTGCACAAGGCATCCTCCCTTCTATCAGGCTAGAGCTCTGGGGCATCAGGAGCCCTGCCACAGAGCTCCCGTATCCTCCCACTGTCTCTCTGCATGCAGGACCTGACCCACCGTGTCCTTACCGTGGGTCACAGCCAACAGCTCTCACATCTGTGTACCCATCACTCCCACGTCCTCAACACTAACAAATCTCACTCCTCCCCACACTTCCTCCTCTTCCTACGGCCCCTCTCCCCGCTCTTTACTCTTCCCTAAGGAGCCCTCATTTCCCTTCCGGAAAACCCCTTCATTAAAGCGTAACTTCCTCGCCTCTCGCCCTTCTCACTAAAACTCAGCTATGTTCAAGTGAGTTTCCAATGCCCCAACCTTCTGCTCTTCATCCAGTGAGGTCCAATGCCCCTCTTCCCCGCACCCAAACTCACATCCCATCCGGTCTTCCTCCCTGTCCCTCTCTCCCCTTCTCAGGGAGAGTTTTCCACTCTGAACTAGTTTTTATTCTGTCTACCAGCCCTCTACCTACCTCCCAAGTCTGCAAGCTCCTCTAGAACCGCAATCTGAAGCAAATTATTAAACTTTGTATGCCCGGGTCAAACCAGATGTTGACACATCCGGAGTCTTTCTTCCCTCCTGACTCTAGCTCTGACTGACACTGTCACATTTCACTTATAAGCTGTAATCCTCTCCCTTGTAATGTGGCTCCTGTCCTGTAGCCCAAAGTGCAAGATTCCCTTGGTTTATAAGGTCAACAACCCTCTACCTAAAATCCAAAGTCAGAAGTCTCCTATCCCTTGAATAATACTACAAATAGTTGATACTACAAATAGTTGATAATCAGTACCTTCAGTACTGATTATGTGCTAGGCACTGTGCTAAACATGCATTATCTCACTCAGGCCTCACAATAACCCTGTAAGATATGAATACATTAGATTGAAACAGGCGATTTCAGATATCCAACTTGGTTTTGACATACAAAACTGTTATTATGCATTTATATGTGCATAATTATTGGCCCCATTTTACAGTAGGGAGAACTGAGGCTCAATGAGAGAAAATAACTTCCCCCATGTTACACAGCTCAAATACACAAAACCCCAAAACTCACGGCCAATATACCATACTGCCCCTCAACCTTCTCTTACCTGCCTTCCTACTTTGCACAGAGCTGGCCCTGTCTGCCGACCTTTACTTAGGCAGTTCTCATTCATACTATATTCTTTTAATCTCCAGGCTAAGATCCCCTTTCTTCCATGAAGTTTTCCTGACAAATCCCAAGTTAAGTTGATCCCAGCCCCGACTGGAATCCACGACATAACTTTATGAACTGCCCTTTCTTATGACCTCTATGCCCTCCACTCATTCTTTACCCATGAGTTATTCTCAAACTAAGTTGCATGCTTGGCAAAGCTAAAAAACTGTACCAAGTTATGTCATTTCCCCTCCTGAGCCATCATGTTCTCATTTATAACATGAAGGCGTTAGAAAGGTCCAGGGGTCCTCAAACTTACTTTTAGCTTAAATAATTAAAATGAAATAATAAATTAATTTTAAAATAAAATGTCAATATATGAAACAGATCCAGGCTATGCCGATTAAAAAGGAAAGGCATCAAGAGCCTGCCTACTTAGCACCACCCATGACCTCCCCCTTTATAAAACACAAATTAAAATCTTGGCTTCAATCAGGAGGCAGAAAGTTGTGAAGCTCTCCTTTCAATTCTTCGATCCCTACTTTCAATGCCCTGAAGCCCTTCTCAAACTAAACTGTACTAAATTGGTATTAATCAGCACTAAACAGTACATAATCATATAAAGCCTTTTTGATATTGCAAAGACCGCCGCCCTTGTCAACTGCTTCCAATCTCTCATTGTTCCAAAAACACTACATACATTCCATTAATGTTAACTTCCTAGGAACTGGCTGAGACATTTATCTCTCTTACTCAGACCCCCCCAACTGCTCCCCTTTACCTAGTGTGGAAAGCAGAATTCTAAGATGGTAGCTAAGATTTCCTGCCTCCCTGTCTGCATAATCCCCAGGACTGTAACCATGATGGATTTCCACCACAATCAGATGGCTATGTGGCACAGTTGACTTTAAATTGGGGAAGTAATCCAGGTGAGCCTGACCTAATCACATGAGCTCTTCAAAAGCAGAGAGTTTTTTTCTATCTGGACTCAGAAGATGTGTCAGAGAGATTCAGAGCATGAGAAGGAACTGTTGTGCTATCTATTGCTGGCTTAGAGAAGGAAGGGGCACACAGGAAGAAGATCACAGTGCTCTAACAGCCAGCAAAGAAGGGGGACCTCAACTTCATACCCACAAGAAGCTAAATTCTACCAACCAAGAATGAATTCGAAGGCATATTTTTTTCCAGATCCTCCGGGAGAGAACCCAACCCAGCAACCATGTTGACTTCAGTCTTGTAATAAATAAACAGCATGGACATACTGTAGTGGACTTCTGACCACCACACTAACTGTACACTAACAACAGGGTTGCTTTATGGCACTTTAATCGCAGTAATCAGTTCCACAGTCTGAGGAACATGTATACCTACCAAAGAACGTTACTCCATGTGGCATGCAGCAGGGTCCTTAAGCGTCATTTCCCTAATTCCAGGCTCAGCGTGCACCTAAGTCATGCACCTCAAGCCGCAGGGAGCTGGACCACGGTGCCTTGGCCCAGCCTACTCCCCCAGACGAGCCTGTCCTCTTTATCTGCTCAGTTCAGAAACCTTTAGATCAAGTGCCACTTCTTTCCTTCTTTCTTATTCTTTGGTTCAGTGTTAATCCATTCCTCCTCCCTGCTGCTCCTCAGAGTGTTATCCACAGCTCTCTCTCTCGTGAGTTACACAGGTAAACAGAAACTCAGAGAGGTTAGGTAACATGCCCAGTTCACACAGCAGGAACTTGATGACAAAATTCTTCTTATGACAGAAGCCAGGCTCCATGCAGGCACAGTAAGCTGATCTACTCTAATCATAAGATTCCAGTTTAAACTTGTAATATTGATTAACTTGTATGTGTCACTATTTTTCTAAATTGTAATCTGTTTGCAACAAGTTTAGTATGTCAAATTCTAACCCACATGCCCCATATTTAGATATGGACACTGTTAAAAATTAGCATTCTAGCCCTGGCTGGATAGCTCACTTGGTTAGAGTATTGTCCTGAAATGCCAAAGTTGAGGGTTCAATCCCTGGTTGGGGCAAAGACAAAGAATCACCAATGGAATATATAAATAAGTGGAAAAACAAGTCAATGTTTCTCCCCCTCCTCCAATTATTAAATTAAAAAAATTAATTAGCATTCTAAGATTTTTTATTTTATGGCATTTGTCTTTGAAAATGTGGTAGCCTTTAACTGTTTAAAATTACACTAGTTTCTTTTATACTTCAAGTTTTTTCCTTGTTGTGTAATTCTACAGGAGAGAGAAATCCAAAAGTAAAATTTTTAAAATCATGGTTTCCCTCAATGTTTAATAGAAAGCAAGAAAAAAAGGGAAGATGTGTTAAAGGAATGGGTTAAAGGCCAATCCAATTTCAAGGAAATAAAAACTAGAAAAATCTTCCTATCAGCTCTAGTTCAATCCTGCTACATCTGCATCTGATAAGGAAATGGAAACTCCTATAACCGATAGGGACCAGCCGCAGTACTAGGAATCCATCCGCCTGGTCTCCCAGGGTCTGGCTCTGGCTCCCTTCCCAGCCACCCTGCATCCCCTCAGCCTCTCAACTACACTCCAGTTGGCTAAGAAGCCACTGATGGATGTTCTTGTGTGTACCTTCTAGGGTTTTGCCCCTCGAGCCACTAGGCTTCTAACTACACCCACCCCCCAATAGTCTAAAACCATATTCAAATAAATAAACTCACAATGAAACAAAAGAAAAAAGTCCCTCCTCAATTCTCAATCACTCCTTCCAATCCCAACCCTGATTGTATTTCCCTGAACAATTAACAGCTTTTAAGGTATTTCTGGGCTACCCAAAAGCCACATTCGAACCAGCATAAAGTGGAAAACTAGTCCTGGGCTACAAAAATAAAATAAAATAAAAATATGCCAGCATTTGCTGAGACCTCGCAGTCAAATACTACAATTACTTTTCAGTCTCCACAGTATAGCTCTGTGTGGAGACCCCGTTTCCTTAATCACTGAAGACTATGATCTAACCACTAAAAACAAACAGCTGAGAACCAAAGCGACTAACTGAAATTGAAAGTATACTAAACAAAACCAAGATATATATGATCCCAGTTTAATGACCTGTCCTGTCTGTTCTCTCCTAGAATTACGTGTTTCCCATTATCCTATTTTCTTTTACCACTAATGTAGGTATATAGTTTCTTCCATTCAAGGATGTTCAGTGGCTTTTGAATTTTACAAATTTTTCTTTCAAAGCATTTTTTAAAGTATGAACTGTAGCTTTGTTTTTTGAAGTGTATTTGATTTGGGTATTCAAGAATCCAAATCCTAAATGCTATGAAAAAAATTAAATACATATAAATGCTGTTCTTAAGTGGTCAGTGATTATTTGGTATGTGGTTCCTCAGGAACAGAGATTTTATATGATGTATTTGAAAGCAATGATGAACTTTGGGGTGGAACGAAGTGATCAATTGTGTCTGGGGTTTTTGTGATATAACGGCTTTAGGTTTATAAAAAAAACTGTTTTATGAAAGATTATTATTGCTTATGGTACTAAAGTCTGATATAAAAAATAATAATAATAAGTTTTTCAGCTTAATAAGCAGGCATTGTGCTTCGAGGGAGATCTGACTCTTTCAAAGTGTCAGGATTTACTCTCAAATTTGCTGAAATTCTCCATGAAAAAGTCAGAAACTTTTCAGAAATACAGAACAAAATATTTAAAGTTAAGACAAATATATTTGTTTCTGACAAGATTTTTCGTTTATTTGGTCCTTCTAATGAAATGTGTAATTTCATTTTGAATGATCCAATTTCAATAATACCATTTAAAATATGACTTAAAACCTTGATTGGGTAAAATTTTTAACACTAGTTCACTCGATTTAATTATTTATTATAACCTAAATTGCTTCTCATTGTTCAATATAGAATTTAAAAATCATTCATTGAAGAGGCATGTATTATACATTTTGGAGAACTTACTACTTTCTATAAAATCATTTAATGATGACAATTTGGCTTTGTAAAAAAAGCTGAAAATATTAATTGGGAGATGAATCACTCCTTTTTAATAAGCTAATAAACAATATATGAATAACATTTTTGGTCAAAATCTATTCAGTAAAACCACCATCGAGATAAGCAATGAATATATAAGCCTATGAGTCTTAAGAACAAACTTAACATGACCTTTATTAATATAAGCACTTTTTTAATTACTCCAGGTAATGGTTAACCATATTTTAAAAATATATATTAGACTAATACAGCCAAAGAAATCTTAGAAATGGACAATGGAGTTATTCATATAATTGTCTTTGCCATAGACTAAAGGGTAAAAATGACTTTTTTGTTCAGATTTCAAATGGTTTCCCATTTATCATAACCCAAGATGGGTGTGTATATATGTGTGCGTGTAAATAAATTTTTTCCCAAACATGCCAGAAAACTACTACAATTTGAAAAGCTTATTTATCAGGTCAAAGGTTTCAGCCACTTAACCATTGCCTAAATGGATTACCAGCTCGCTAGCTCATTTGCTTTCGGCATGTGATATCCCTGAAGATAGAGCTGGTGCTTTTCACTCCTAGAGGTTAGTGCGTAGCACGAAATATTAGTAGGTGCACAGAAACTGTCTGCTGAGTAGCCAAAGAATTAATGAAATTTTAAACTCAATGAAGAATTAGAAAACATTGTTCTTGAATGTCTGTCCCTCTATCGACTTGAAATGTATTATGTGTGCAGGGGTGGACATGGGGAAAGCAGGGCTGCTGTGGATTTTCCTAAGTTAGATGTGTTCCCTGAACCGAAGTAATATGAATGCTGTCATGAAAACTAACAAGAGTATATTCTTTTTTTAAAGATTTTATTTATTTATCTTTTGAGGGGAAGGGAAGGAGAGAGGAAGAGAAATATCAATGTATGGTTGCCTCTCATGCATCCCCTGCTGGGAACTGGCCTGCAACCCAGACATGTGCCCAACTGAGAATTGAACCGTGATCTTTTTGTTCATAGGCCTGCGTTCAATCCACTGAGCTACACCAGCCAGGGCACAAGAGTATATTCTGACTTACTTGTACTAATTTTTAAAATATATATTTCCTCCAATGGCATGTAATTATTGATGGAAATAGATGTTATTGATAAGCAAGCATTTTATAAGAAGCTTCACAAAAGGTGGCTTTAATTCTCAATGTAACCCATCAACGTGGATACTATCAGCAGGAAAGAGAGGCCTCAAGAGGTTAAACTTGACCAAGTGAATGCTGCTGGTGAGCTTTCAGAGAGGAGCCTCCTAGGTCTCCAAAACCTGGACTCCATCCACTGACCTACAGTACCTCTCAGTATTTGGAAGTAATCTATATCCATTAATGTAAGTGTACATAATTTTTATAAATATATTTAACATACTCTTTAAAAGTTTAAAATTTCATATTAACTGACTTTGAGTAATTCACTTACTCTTCCTTTAATCAGATTTCTCATCCACCTTTGCATTATCTATATATCTTTTTAATTATGTACAGTAACAGTGGAAGTAACTCTAAAAATGCTGTGTTCAATCTGACTCCAAAAGCAATTATACAGGAGAGAGACATACATGTCAAATACATTAGTCTCCTAAATGAGCCTTACACTTCTTAATAGCACTTCCCACATCTCAACCAAATAATATTCTACTTGAACCCATGTACAAAAAAGCCCACTTATTGCCACTACATACTCAATTTTAGTGAACAAATTAGTAAACATTTCATTTTTCAATGAATTTATTTGAGATATAGCAATTACAAATAAATTCAAATTACTTGTAAAATAGCATGTGCTTCATTTTGCAAATATTCTAGTGAAAATTTCTGGCTGGGCTTTACCATCACATAAAAGTGGATCTTATGGTTTGGCTCTCTCAGTCCATCTGGGGTCTCTTTCTTTGTGATTGTATTTTAATCTTACCGAAGTTCATCACTAATGTGGTTTCTCACACACTTGAACCCAAACCAAAACCAGTTTAATATCATGTTCCTGGTAACTCAATATGAAATAGGGATCCATCAAAGGATGTTATGTTTTCAGAATCTTAGAAATTATTTGAGCTCTTTACTTCTTTTAAATCTTTTTAGGTAGTAACTTTTATTATTATCATTATTAAGTATACTACCTACTTATAGAAATGTTTGAGGGACATTTATGAAAAAAAGAAATTATAGGGAGAGAACCACTTAAATTCAGCATTGGCAAAGAGGTTCCCTAAATATCACAGTAAAAATAGAATACACAAGATTTAACTTCATATAAGTTTTGCACTTATATACAGGTAATCCCCAACATACGAAGAAATAGAGCTCCAAAAGCTTATAGGTGAGTCAATGGTCTGGAACTCATGCTGAATTTATTAATAATAGTAATAATGTACAATTATTGCAATAGTATCAGATCAGATAATTAGGTTTTCACACCTGCTCACAAAGCACAATACAACCCTGAATGCAGCTCAACTCTTACACGAGTAGTACCATAACGAAGTCTCAGTCTACAGTAGCTGGCTTGAAGAATTATGCCAAAATGAAGATCAAGTATTTATACCATAAATTCATTCAGTCGACAGGCGTTAACTGAGCACCAAGAGGTCGCAGATTGTCAGCTTCACATGTTCTAATTCTAGAATTAAATAGCCCTGATTCTGAAATATAAACTAGAAATAAAATAATGCCTTAAATCAAATAATATATGTGAAGTCCCTGGCACATAAAAGATTCTTAACTAATTTTAGTTCCCTTCCTTCTTTCACAGAGGATGAGAAACTAAAGGGGTTCTCAATTTTCTCAATATAAATTCCTGAAATAACCCAGGTTTAACTTTGAAATCCCCTTCTCTCCCTGTTGGCACTCCTCTCCCGTCTCCCTGGACCCATTTCCCAGCTCCAGTGCCCTGTGCAAGACCCCCACTGGGCCGACCACCACAGACTCCCTACTGTTCTAGGCCCTAAAAATATCACCTCTCCATCCAAGCTCTATCCCCAATTCCTGCAGCCACTCTTATCTACAAAGCTTTAAAAAAACAGATGATATGAATTTAAAACAATTGTTTTCAGTAAGTGACTTTTTTTTAAGGAAAAGCCTATTGATCCCAATGAATTTCAAACTAGAGTAACATTTAAGACAGTATAACAGAGTATAATTGAAAAGACATCTAGGGAGACAGACGAAGCCAGTCCTTTATTCATGCATTCAGCATCTACTGAGTGCCTTCTGGGGTGGACATATGATGGAGAGAGGAAGTCTAATCATGTCTTGCACAGCCTAGACTTCATCAGGGAAGAAGGAACTTGTCCAAGCTTAATAAACATTCCCTAACAGGCATCAATAAATAGTTGTTAATGGACTAAAGAAATGCTATGAAAAATCATAGAGTAATATGGAAATGCAACAAAGGAAGGAAATGTCAAGACAGACATCTTTGTTGAAGGCCTCTCCTAGAACATAAGCCCCATGGGAATGGAGATGTTGTCTGTCCAAATCAACTCTGAGTCTCAAGGATCTAGAATCATTTCTGGCACATTGTAGGCAGTTACTTTAAAATATGTGGGAGAAATAAGGAAGGTTGGCTTAAACTTAGACCTGCAGGATGAGTAAAAATTAGCTAAGGGATATGGAATTAGCAAAAGTAAAGGCCTTTGGGTTGAAGAAAGAAAGGAGGGTTCTTTAGGAAATTTAAAGAGAAAGGAAATTGGAAAGTGAATGAGTCAAAAGCTCGAGGGAGAGAAGTGAGGAATGAGTTTGGAGAGGTGGTCAAAGGCCAGGTCAGGCTGGGCTTTTCGGGATGTGTAAAAATTTGAAACATTTTCCTGAGACGGCCTAAGTCCCTCACCTGGAAGCCCTAACTTGGACTGAACTTTCCCACAACAGCTCTGAGACAGAGGCAGGTGGATTCTGGGGGCAGGGGTGGCAAAGAAGAGTAGAAGTGGCCTCTGTGTGTTAGAAAGACGAGAAACTCCGGCTATCCCCGTAGAGCTGCACACACTGTCTATACCTCTGCTAGAACAAACCACAAATGAATAAATACACCCGGGATATTTGAGTCCCCTGACTATAGCTCATCCATGAAAGAAAAATCATTTTTTGAGATATTGCTCATAAGTGTATACAGCTAGCTAGCTAAGCATGCTGGGATAGTTCATTGAAAGAAAGACCTGAAATAAAAACATTTTGCTCCTGTATGTATGTGTATGAACAAGAGTGTGTGTGAGAGAGTGTATTTAAGTGGAGGAGGGAGGGGCAGAGAGAGGGAGCAGAGGAAATTTTGTCAGGGGGCTAACTAAAAGAATGGAGGATTACACACTTCACTGTTCAAAGGTGACAGAGAGAAAACGAGGCTGGCACCAAGCAGGAAGCCCAATCTTGTCTGAATAAAACACTGCACATTTATGCAATCCCTGATACCCGATCTTTTATCACAAACTATTTTGATTGCATAGAGAGAAAAGTGCTAAGTAAAAATTATTTACCCTGGGTCTATTATGAAAAGAACAGATTAACTCCCTAACACTTCGTTCTTTTTGAAGGTGTATTCTCTACCTTCCCGGTATGATTTATATTAATGAGAGGTTTAAAACAGGTTTTAACTTAAGAATGATTGCTGATGGTGAAGTGCAGTAATTATACACCTTATGACAGGACACGTGAATGGCTCATACAAGAGAACAGCATAACATGCCAAGCTAATCCTCCTTGCATAAAAAGGGAGAATACTTTGCAAGCTGGCCGATTTTAAGCTCCAGTTAACAAAAACCCTTTTTGTTGGCGTCTAAAGCAAGAATGGGTTAACAAAAGCAAGGAGGGGGGAAAATCTCATTTTTTCCCTTCTTCACAAAATATAGTATTACAGGACTTAAAGGTTTTGAAAGGCCACGATGTGGCTGAAAGACTTGAGAAAGAAACAAGGTCTTCGCCAACAACAACAAACTCAAAAGATCCCAAGGTAAATCAGAACCTCTTATCAGTAAGGAACATTATAATTTGATTCCAGTTTATTGTTGTTGCTTTATTTTTTTATTTTTAATGAGTTGAAGGTGTAGAGAGAGAAAGTGCAGCACCCTAGGGCTAGGGAAAGATGAAATGGGTTCATGGACGTTAAGAAGGAAAAACCATAAGCCATGGTGGGCAAGTCAGTAGTGTTTGTGCCAGTTCTGCATGGCTGCATTTTCTCATACGAGAGCCACCCTGGACAATACCGAGACCCCATAACCATAAAGCATCTGCTTAGGGATTATGACCCCGCCACACTGGGAATGTTCAGTTAACACAGAGCAGCCGTGGGCTTAACTCTGTGTGTGCCTGGTCTTCCCACTGCAAAGCACACCAAATGAGCAGCAGTTCTCGATGCTTTCTGAATCGTGTGCCACCAGGGAAGACGACACTCGGCTGCTGGTACGCTACTTCTTCACTCAAGGAAAGAAAAATGAGTCAATAAAAGCCACCAGATTTATTCTATGTTGTAAAAAATCATTAAGAAAAGGAAGACTAGAAGACAATAACTAGCAAGTGCAGAAATGAAGTCTGAAGGTCTATGTAAAGTCTTAGAGGGCTAGCGACCAAGCCCCAGGATTAAACACTTTCTAAGATAGATATCACCTTAGAAATTTTTTAATTAGAAGTTTAAGGAACAGAATCCTTATATTCTCCTATGTCTCTTAAATGACACATAGCATCCTAAATTTTAACAAGTTACTACTATGAACTGAAGTGCTCATCTTATTTTATTACAAAACGTATACCAACCAATTCATCTGCCTACGTACTATCTTCTGCAACTGCACTGGTCTATAATCAGAGAAAGCAGGAGTGCTCCACCACCTACTTGCGGGGCACTCGGAAGCAGAGCCCAGGGCTGCCAGCTCTCATCTAGCAAACTGACACGCTCAGCACGACAGGTCATGAGGGCAGGCCTGCCTCTGGTTGCTTCCTTCTGCTAATGCACGCTGCATTCGCTCTGGATAGGATAGAGCAGCACGTCTTCACTTCTTAAGGAAATCAAGGTAAAGAACAGGAAGCTTAAGCTGTGACATTTCCTAAGCTAACTGCATTACTACTGCTCTTCAAAAGATCCTTTACAGATATGTGGCTTAGCCCTAAAGATAGTGAATCACACTGAAAATGTGCAATCCACACATACAAAGCTTAAAATACTCACTTTCAAAATGCAAATAATAATTAAGCTATTTATATTCCTTCATGGGTCACTGGAATTCCCAGATGTAAAGAAATTCCTCAGAAAGTGATCCCAAAATTTTTCATGAAAAACATCTAACAATTTACCATAAAAAGCTTTGGTAAAGTTTGAGGTTCAGCATTCAGCTCTTTTGCTGTTATTCTTTTATATCTTTTTGCAAAATGCATATATTGCAAAGTGAGCATATGTATCAGACAGAATAAATTGACTAGTACTGTGAGATGAACTATCTCAGTTTCATTCCAGTCTATCAATTTCAATGTGAAATAATGACCCAGAGGACACTTCTGTCAGCATTAGTACTCATTCTGATACTCAAAAGAAAAATGTCTCTATCATTTATATATCATCTTACATATATAAAGCATCTACCAATTATAATTACCAAAACAAGAGTTGAGGGCAATAGTTTATTATGTTACATGTCAAAAAGAAAATGCTTGGAGAAATTCTGTGACTCTTGGAACACACCTAGAATAGCCTAATCTGTTAGACTTAATAAATCTTTTCCTATAATCAAGATTCAGATATGGTAGTCTTTGAATGGGGGGCCTCACAACTGGTAGGTACTTAATAAACATGCATATTGATGAGAATGATAATTTTACTCAAATAGTACATAGCATACAGTGTTATATCACTGAAAAACAATATAAAAAGCAAACGGTAAGGTCAGAAGAAACCTTCACATAGAGTTTAGGAATTTACAACGGGAACTTAAAACGGTGACTATCGTCAGACTTATTCTTTTGAAGAACAGAAATAATAGGCAGATGTACCTATTGAAGTTTCACCTTTCCTGACCTTCTTTCCATTCCAGAGCTCCCTCTGTGCCTCCCAACATGCTGTTTCCCTCATGGAACACTTCTACTCTGCCCTTGATTAGCTTTCATTCTGGAAGCCTTCGCTGCCCTGGTATGTGGGCCTCTCTTCCTTTTGTTCCCCCAGTGGTCTATATTTCAACATTATAACATTCCCCATACTTCTCTCAAACTTAGAAGACCATCTCCCTATCTGTACTCAACAGTTACTGGAGCTATACTAATTTCCATAAAGTCGAGGACTAGCATGGGTATTTTTCACCCCTGCATTCTCAGTATCCATACAATCTGCTAAGAAACAGGCCAAGTGAACTTCACCACCATTCTAAAATCTTTTCACTTTCTTCTTCAATTTAAAGGATACGCAGAACACTCACACTATATTCATTCTCTAACACCAGGAAGTACATAGGTATCTACATATAGGTGTGTAGCTGTACACGTATATCAGCATTTATATGGCTGTCAGATGAAAAAGTTACATAGAACTAATGACTTATACTGCTGAAATAATAAATTAAGGTATGAGTTAAATGTTGAAAGCAGCTGCTGACACTCGTTTGTTAGGAAAGTATCACAAACTCCACATTTTAGTCCTTTAAATTCTGGCTTGGAAAACTTTTAATAAAAAGATCTGGTGTTCAAGGGACATCGTTTAAAACTCAGTAGGCAGCCCGACAGAGTAGGATGAGTCCTGTATTCAGGAGCTCGCTACTTCTAGATGCAATCCTACTCCTAACCAGCTGTAGAGACACTGTGAGACCTTCAGAGTTAAATAACTAGATTAGATAACAAAAGCAAGAACTTATATTTATATAGCTTTTGGGTGATGACTTTGACAAAAGCTATCTCATCCTAAAAGATCCATTTGGGTATTCATGAGCTATAATGTTGGTTTTACTTAAAATTATTATTTGGTCATATGCCATTTACCTATCTAAATTGAATTAAGTAAATTTGTTCAGATAATTTCTTATTTTTTAAAAAAAGCTCTGATGTACTGCTGTAGATAGAACTACTCTAATCTTAATGTAATTATAATGTTGAATTAAAACTAGGTGCTAAATGGTCTCAAAGAAGTAACTACCTTTTGTTTCACTGCTCTCCCAGAAGCATCACTGGGACAGGTCAAGGGGCTGCACCCCTGATGCCAAATGCTTTAACTTCACTAAATTCCACAATACTCATAGGGTTTTTAATGAAATTACTACTGAAAGCTCAACGCATTTTTTAAAACTCCCATTAAACAGTGAATGACTAATACATTTTTCCTCAAACCACTATCCTCTCTTGATAGAGAGAAGTCAGCTTTGAAGGGTCTTGGCTCCAGTAGAAAGAGAACACTGGATGTTCTTTAAAGGCCAATTTAAACTACAACAACAACAACACAATAATCTCTATACCTCACCGTTCCATTCCTAGAACAAAGTTTCTTAACAAAGACATGCATATGCATTATAGATCCCAATTTTACATGCAACTGCTCACTAACAGCTCAAGTAAACTGGCAGCCATACACATTTAAGGTTCTCTATAATGTTGGTTTTAGAATCAGCTGCTTTTGAATTTATTTTCCAAAAATTGACTGACCACAAAAGAAAAGCTTCTCTTTATAACTTCTCTTAGCTTGTATGCTTAAAATCCCCAAAGGAAGTGCTCCTTAATTTTATCTTGAGAACTTCCTTGTCAATAATCTTTCATAATTGGGGCAGAAATTAAAATTGATTATTTGAATTCTACAAGCTGCTTCGGCTTAAAATGGTCATAAACTTATGCTATCCCCCCAATGCCCTGGTGCCCTTGGATCGTGGGCGAGGGGCCCACAGGAACTACCCCGTCTTCGTCTCCCCAGGGCTAAGCCAATGCCTGAAGAGCGGTGCGGCCGCGTGAAAACGCACTCTTCACACCGCACTGACGGAGCGAGGAGGTCACCGTCCTCCTGCGACAGACCAAACAGTCCTCACTCCGTTGCTAGAATTAAATTCCAGAGAATTTTTTGGAACCTATTTAATGAATGAGGATATATTTTTCATGTGGTGTCATTGTTTTACTACTTCCCATGTTTATTTGGACAGATTCATAGCACTGGGTAGGAAATGTATTGGTTGGCAACTTCAGTTTTGGAAGAGAAAGTAAACACATGCTGATTAGCAAACAGTAAACTCTACTGTGTTTAATTTTGGCTTCTCTTAAAAAAAAAAAAAACACAAAAAAAAAGCCCACTATTTGGTGTTACGTTCCAAGTAGGAGCATTTGTCCCTAAGTTCTTTCCTAACCCCTTACTGGAGAACTTCCAGAATTACTCTCATTTTTTTTCCTACTTCCCCTAACACCAGTGGCAAACGCCAACATTATTTAAGAAAATCCTTGTGCATATGGCATCCTCCTCACACAGATTTGCCATTCAGTTGAACAGTAGGGCCACTAACCCACACAAACTAAACTGCAAAATTATGAGCCACATAAACACAAACAATTGTTTCCAGCCCTGATACATTCAAGGTAAAACCACACTTCTGAAAACTGTGGGAAGGCTACTTGACTGGAAACTAGAAGAGCCTAAGAACTGAAGGTGAAAACCATGACAATGAACTAGATTTCAAGCTTTCTCTTTAGAGCCAAGTCCTGTCATTTATTTATCTTATTGTATTGCTTTACTATGACCCCCAAACGATCCTCCAGGCTTCAGGTATTCTCAGTTCTCTCCTCATCCACCTTCACAGGCTCATCACAAGCATCACTGCCAAGAAAGTGTGGAGGGTCACCACACACCGGGAAAACCCTGAGCACCTGAGACACACCACTGCCCACCAAGCCCCTCCCCTGTTTGTGATTTCTGACTCCCTTTTCATGAAAGAAAATTAGTGTTTGATCTTTTATTCCTCATGTTGAAAGTTCACTTTCCATTATTATACTTCCCATGATCCTCTGAAGTGTGCAAAACTTTGTCTCCACTTATCACATGAGAAAGTCAAGGAAACCAGAAGTTGAATACCTTGCTGAATGGCCCAACATCAGAGATTAGCACCATCTCTGGGAGGTCTATGTTATTGATTCAAAAGACATTTATTGTAGATCTAACAGCTTCTGCATAGTGCTAGAGGCCACACACACAGACACACAGACACACACACGGTTTCTATTATGTTCCAGAACCAGGCAAAGACTGTGAGCTGATCAAAGTTCCGACCCACAGAAGGCTTATAGTCTCATGAGGATTTCAGTGGAAGTTAAAACCAGTAAACTGAGAGACAAACAAATATAAAATCTGTCAGATAACTATAGCAGGGGGAGCAGAAGACAAAGTTGAGGGAGAAGGACTCACTGAGCACATGTCACTTGAGCAGACCTCTCAATGAGGTGAGGAAGCAAGCCCTGTGATTATCTCGGGGGAAAGGGTTTCCACCAGAAAGAACAGGAGAGCCGGTGCCTGAGACTTGTGTTGGAAATAGTGAGAAGGCGGTGCTACTATACCAAGAAAGCAGGTGGGGTGTGACCTAGGTTTTAAGGAAGGCAGGGGTCAGCTCTTACAACACCTGAAGGTCACCGCTGGGTGAGGAGGCTGCAAACATAAACAAGACTAATTTAGGGAAAGAGAACCTGTGTGATGAGTTTAATGCATAAATTCACAATTAAAATGTACTGCATTGAAAGGAGAGGGCACATCTCTGCTATCGGGTAAAGACTACATGGGCACAAACAAACAGAAGGCCCAGAGGCTGAATTTTAGATACTCTAGGAAACATGTTCACATTGGTTGATTCACTCAAATACAAAGACGTTGCTAAACAGCACCCAGTACCTAAGAGAGAGCGAAAGCATTTCCTTCTGCAGCTGAGGGCTTACATCCGCCTGGTCCAATCAGTTCGTTTCCAAACAAAGGTAGGAAATGGCTGCATCCTCGTATTTCATTGTGGACTCATGAGTCAGTGCTTTGGAACTTGGTGTCTCTGGGAGTGAGTGTCTATTCTTCACGTCCCTTGCCACAGGAGGAAAAAGGTACAGATAAACAGTAACACAATTTCACCCCACTCAGATAAAAAGCTGTGGGCTTTTCCACCCCTGCCCAAAAATAATGGATGAGTGAACAAATTCAGTTCCTCCGGGGTTCTTTCTTTCCCTCTCTCTTTTGTTTCCCAATTCCCAGCTCTCCCTTGTGTCTTCTAAACAGCATAAGGGCAATCGATGGTGAAAATACACTGTATAATTATTCAAAAGCTATTATGTTATACATTGTAGTTGATAAGAAGAAATTTGTATTCTACCATAGCACTCAATAATGTAGCATATTACACAGGGATCTGAAAAAGTAAAGTTAAACATTGTGTTTTAAATAAAAATACAATTCTCCATAGTTTAATCAAAAAGGTTTGTAGCATTTCATCTTCAGAGTGTTTGGCAAAACAACAATTTAACTTTGAGAACTATTTTTACAGAATGATCAAAAAGAAAACAATGTGTAAATTCATTAAGTCTTTCTGTAAAAAGCTCCACCATTTCCTCATTGAGAAAAAGGAGAAAATGGCATGTGTGTATGTTCCAAGACTCTCATTCTAAATGAAAAGCGTCAGAGGTATTCTTAACCTACAAGCTGACTCCTTCAGGAAAAAATACAGCAGCACCTGGACCGACAGAGCACTCACATTTCTGACAAACGTCGCAGAAGGAACTATTTATTGTATCTGAACTCATAAAGAAGTCATTTATTGCCTATGATGGAAATGGGAAAAAAGATAAGGAAGGAAGCTTTAAACGAGAATGAGAAAGGGGTCCCTGTCCTAACTTATACACACACACACACACACACGCACACACACATATATATATATAATGTATCAATCCAAACATCAGCCAAATTAATTTATAGTGATATTCATGTGACCAATGTGGCATAACCGCAAGAAGCCCACATGATTATAATGAGAAAAGTTCAGAAAACAGGATATTTCTATCTCAGCAAAGTATACATTATTTTCAGAATACTGGAGAAATCTGGTGTTTTCTACCCAGGCAGAGTGAACTATGAAAACGGGAAAGATATCCTACAGCGAGACAGAGTGAAAGGGTTTATGCGTTAAGAAGAATATTACACTTTAATCTTCCAATGTAAAAGTAAACTAAGAAGAGTTGAGAGATGAAGGAGAAAATAGGAGTAAAATCACCAAAAAAGGGTGAGTAAACTGTAATAATAAACCAGAAATATAGTTTTTGTCCTTCCTTTAAAAATTATACCTTAAAGTTCATTCCTCTGACTATATTGCCAATTTCTCAAATAATACACTGGTAAAGTTCCAAAATCTCATTAGACGTATAAATTGCATGTATAAAGGTTCTTGAATAGCCTGTGGAAACATTTTAAACTTCTTGTGCAATATTATTTTCTTGAGCAAAATTGGGCCTAAAATTTGGAAAAATTCCTAGAGAGTGAAGTCTCCCTCTCTCTCTGTCTCTCTCAATGGGAATAACATTACCCCACTATATACCCAGCCATATATCTTTATGCTCCAATTTCCTACCTAGTCCCCTATCCATACATGTATAATGCTTCCATTTTGAAGCATATGGCTGGGGAGCCAAAAGAATTTAAATTGCCTTCAAAATGTGCATCGCATTATAAATGGTGTGAAAAAAGATCTCACTGTTCAGCTCTCAACTTGGAGCATAAAGCAAAGAGGAAGCAACACAAGACTGCTTCAAACTTTATCCAAAAACTCAACAGCTTCAGTTGTTTATAGAGGTACAAAAAGTATGCGACACAGTTTATAAAACAAGAACGACGTACTGTACGCAAAAGTAAAGTTAAAAGCAAAGTATAGTAACAGCCCTATCTCATTACAAACACTTGGCAGAGTGTCTAAAGTACCGTGGTCAAAAACACGATACTGTCTGAATTGTACTTCTGCCAGAAAGCACTCCCTAAGTCCAAGTCGCTTTAGCCATCATCACCACCTCATTTGGCAATCTCTCCCACGCCTCAGTTCATCAACTCAAAATTACTCCACAGAAACACAGAGGGAAGACAAACTCTCCAGCTCTGCAGGCTGCAAATACCACAGTGCAGTAGCACTGGCAAGTGACAGAGCAAGACGCAGTTCTAAAGTTAGAGAGCCAGGATCAACTACACTTCATCCTCAAAACTAATTTGTGTATCAAATTGAGCAGGGCTGTCTTCATTTTAGCCATCCAGGGTTTCTTCTTTATTCTCACAGTGATTCCAAAGAGTCTTTCTCAACCATCAGAGGCTAAGAAAGAAGGCACTTGGTGAGAATATACTCAGGTACAAATACATTTTAGGAAAATGAGGGGTAAGTGTACTCAGCAATAACCCGTCATTTAACCATTATGGGGTGGGCTTTGAGTAAATAACCCTAGAATATCAAAGATTACATCCCTAGCTACACACTCATAGTGTACCAGTCATTACCAAGGCTAGGGAGATGTCAAGACTTAGATAATAAGCAGGTAACTAGGATATTTCAATATGGGCATCTATATGTCTGTGCTTGGCATTTTTAAGTAAAACATGGTAGTATGTAAAACAAAAGTAAAAAGGTAGCAATGAAAAGATGAATGATAGGAATACCTAGTGACAAGAATTATTAATTTGGGGGGAGGCATGTTAGAATTGTCTTCCAAATTTTTCTCTAACTACTGTTCTCCTAAGCAGCATATTATATACTTCAGAAACACAGCTATTCAAATCTTCAGTTTATAGCTTGCCATATTTCCTAGAAAATAAACAATAATTAACAACAAATCTCATCGCTATTCCCCTGCCCTTCTCTTCAAGAAACCTTATAGTTTGAAATGTAGACACATAAGCTACTTTTGGATCAGGGCCCACAAACATATGTTTCCAAAGGAATAATCTGTACAGGTTGATCTGGTATGTACCAGATGTAAGAAAAAAGCATATTCAAAAACAGAAATCTCAGTATTCAGCACAGAAATACATTTGTGATTAAATCTCATTCTTCCTCTCCTCCTAGATACAAAACCTAGGAAACCAATCACAAATATATTTTTTAAACCTATTACTTTAAAAAAAATCTCAATTTCACTCATGAGTCTAGGTTCCTTATACACATAAAGTTACAAAGATAGTAAGATGGTCACTTATAATCTGGGCTCTCCGAGTGGGTCTCCTACCATATTCAACAAACTGAATTTGTATACGCAGGCCAGGAAATTCCAAATGTAGGACTTAAAAAGTAAAGTAGTCAGAAAAAGGCGGCAAAGCTCAGGTCTCCATCAGATAATTAATGTTAAGCCTTGATTACCAAACATTTTAAGACTATCAGTAATCATAACTAGTGAGTCTTCATTTTTCAGATCATTCCAAATGCAAAATGAGCACATTACCTGCACGTTGGAATAACTTACGTATTCCTTTCTCAGCTATAGGAACATGCATGAGGGTATGAAAAACAAAGTGCAAGTACCCACTTTCTACAAGTCTGAAGAGTCCAAACTTTGGGTTGTGTTTATTTTTTCCTATGCAAGCCTGCAAGGATTTGGTCAGCCTTACAGAAGTTATTCAGGGAAGTCGTGAAGGAAGAAACAGACTGGGGATTCAGATCACCGAACCTTCTCAGGGCATCGAGATCTCCCCTGTTCTATACATCAGAGACGTCACTGCAGTGAAAGCCAAGTTTTAATTTAGAATTTAATAAAAATTGATTAAGCATCATGGAGCACAAACAAAGCTGCTCCATAAATCTTTCAGCCCTTTTTGTGCTAGGAAGAAAGCAAGCACTGTCTGCTGAAGCAGATGACAGATGCTGGCTTAAAGATAAGTATTATTTATACTTCTGTACCAGATTTCTTCTTATGCATATCTTATCACGCATGGGTATATGATCAACAAAGCAATTTTATATCAGTCAAAGATGTTCAAATGTACCCTGGCTCCCTGGGAATGCTTTACAGATTTCAGGCCTAGGGTTCAATTAAACCAAGATGGAGAGAGAAGAAAAGTTGTGAAAGAAAAACAAATATTGAAGTGGTTGTTATTTGAAATGTACTTTCACACACAGGCTAATGAATATATATGCACTGAAAATAACTTTGTTCTGAACATATGCCTATGCATTTTAAATAAACGATGCATATTTGAAAGATAAAAGAGGTTACCAAATTGAGCCACATCAAAATATATCTACATGAAACTGCACTTCCTGACACAGTATGACAATGACGGAGACAGCACCTTGAAAGAGATTCAATAGTGAGGTAAAGAGATCTCTGATGTAACCAAGTTTCTGAATATTTTTGTCATGAAAGCTACAAGTTTACAAACTGAAATCTCCCTTTCTCCCTCTCTGTTTGCAGAAACTAGGAAAACCAGTAACTCGATGAAAATTCCAAGAGGTTTTTTCACTTCTGACATACAGAGTGGAAAACATCAATAATTTGAAAGAGAAGTCAAAGCAATTTGTATTACCTTTTCAAAAAAGAACATACTGTACATTATAAGGTTTTTGAAAGTGGAGAATCTGGAATATGATTCCAAAACAAATGTAACTTTGTAAGAGAAACCACCAGGTTTCTGTCTTGACCCTCCTCTCTCCACCCCAATTCCTAAGCCCTTCCACAATCTAGAATAGAAGCAAATATTTTTAAGGTGTCTTCCATTTCCCTTAACATTTCATGTGTAATAGTTCTTTCTGAGAAATCTCAACCTCATCTCAGACAGCCTAGCAGATAGAGATGACATTCATCCACTCCAAGGTCAGGAAACCCAAGTGGCAAGGCTGGGTGGGAGTAAAATGCCTGAGTGAGCCCAGGCCCGAAACCATGCTGCACAAAACATTTCCTGCACAAGGACTAGACGGAGCCACAGCTGCAGACATATGCCAGGCTTTAAACGACATGACTAGCAGAGCTAAAACGTCTGGTTTCTTAGAAATTACTGTATAGTTATCTCTTGAGGATTAGCAATGCACTAAAACAGGCTACACAAATCACTACTTTTATGTGTTAATACTAATCTATCACATGTAAAAATTTTTCTTTCCTGAATTATATATGAAAACACATCCATAAGAGTGAAGCAACTTTGAGCAAATATTTTCAGGAATTGCCATTGTGTATGTCTCTTAAGCATGCAACTCCACATGAAAGCACTCAACAACGTAATTGCTAAAAATATTCAGGTTTATCTTTCCAATTTAGATAACTCCCTTTATTACAAAAAAAAGTCATGTTGCAGAGGAAATGGTAGGCAAAGATGGTTTTTAAATGACCTTACAACAGAAACCAAAATTAAAATATATACCACATACTAATACAGTCAGATACACTGCAGTCACAAATATATTTTGAATCAGCTGGTTTAAATAGGAGAAGTTCAAAAGAAGTGTAGCTCATCCGTGTAAGGGAGAAAGAATTCTATTTCTTCTGAGTTAATGAGAATGACTATAGTAAGTTTTGAAGGTAACTTTAATCTCTATAGACTTCCTCCCACCAAAATAATAATAATAATAATAATAATAATAATAATAACAATAACAATAACAATAATAATAATAAAGTAAATACTTAATATTCTCTGCAGCATTCAAAAGTTCACAAAGCATGCCCAGTTTCAGCACTTACTAGTTATTTGGCCTTGGACAAATCACTCGACCCCTGAGTTTTTATGTGCAAGTCTGTTTAGGAATAAATGGCTTAAGGTTTGAATTACGTAAGATTTGTAGGAAAAGCACAACATGCCTGAAACACTGCAAGCAGTGAAAAAACAGTATATACTATTATCTTTTTTTTGCTAGTATTGTTCTTATTATTATTAAAGTACTTTTATGATTTAAAAAAAAAACCGCTTTGGCCAGAGACTGGCCTAGCACGTGTGCCAGACACTGAGCTGTCCTGATGGCTGTCCTGATGGCTGACCCTATTCTCCTTCTTCTCTGCCTTCTCACCACTTCCATTCTCCTTTATTAATTCCAGTTCTTCTATCATTTCCTTAAAGGTCAGTATTCCCAAAGCTACATACATCCTTGGCCCACTTTCCACCCTCTGGAATTACAATCGAACTTCCTGCTTCAAAGATTTGGGATAAGAACAAAGCTAAATTCAGACCTGTATTTGCACTTGCCTGCTGGACACCATCACTCAGAATGCCCTGAAGCAACCAAAAAGAAAAACCAAACGCATCCCCTCACCTCCACACTCAGTGGCTCTTTCATGCTCCTTGTGTCTGTAAAGGGAATTAACACCCCGACGACCAAGTCAGACCCCAACTCCTCCTCCCTGCACCATACTTTTCTGTTCCTCCCCATGCAATCTTTTCAGTGTTCTCCTTGCTCCTCTCCAGACTTTTACAGGAGACTTTGTTGAACTTGACTGTATTCAACAAATAAAAACAGAGCACAGAGCACCTGGGATATGACAAGCACTCCACACTTGGGATGCAAAATAGAACAGAGCAACAACAAAAGCAACAACAACGAAAACAGAAAAAAATACAGCCATGTCTCAAGGCCCTTCATGTCAAGTAGTGGGAGAGATATGTAAACACATAATGATACTATGATGTTATGTAAGTGGTAAAAGGCACATGTAAATAACAGAAGGACCAAGGAGCAAGTGATTATTACACGTGGATGAGTCAGGAATAACTTTGTGGTGGACTCTGCTCCAGAACAGTGTTTTGATGATGAAGAGGAGTTTGGTGGATGCACACAGAGAGGGAACAGCAGGAACAGCATGTGCTAGGCCTCCAACGCCAGGCTCTCTATCCTCTAAATCAAACTGTATATTTTAAAATGTGCCTGTCCAAAACCCAGACCTAACTGTGACATGTCCCCTTTCCCATTAGAGCTTCAAGGGCTTTCCAAAGCCTCAACGATAAAATCCCAGTACCTTGGATGGGTAAGGCACTCGAGGGACTCCAAATCCTGACTCAAATAGCTGGGAGGCGGCCTCCATGGCTCCTCCCCCCGCCACCTTGCCTCAGTTACAGCAGGCTCCCTCAGCGTCACAGGACTGTGTCCCAGCCCCCAGAATCCTCTCCACCCTACACCTTGTGACATCCCATTTGTCCAGTGAAATCAACTTTCAATTGAACTTTTTTGAAGTCTTCCCCGGCCATGGGTTATTTCTTCCTCCGAGCTTTCATACTTTTTGTGCGTATCCCTATTTCCACACATCTCACACATGAATTTGAAGACTAAATATCCATGTTTGTCTTATCATTTTCTAAACTAGTTTCCTCTAACTGGAAACTTCAATCGTAATTGGAAATTAATTAACCCAAAATTAATAAATTAATAAATAAGTATTAGGAAATAGCCCACACCAGGCTCTCTTGTTTGGTGCCATGACAGACCTAAAGGGTACAGTGAAACAGCAGTGCAGCTCCATGGTTCTTATAACCTACTAATACCCCACTGTGGACTGAACTGTATCTCCCCAAAATTCCTGTGTTAAAGCCCTACCTACCCCCGACCCTGCATAACTGACTTAGAGACAGAGGCACTACGGAGGTAATTAAGCTGAAATGAGGTCATAAGGGTGGAGCTGAGATATATGATAGGATTAGTGTTCTTGTAAGAAGGGACTCCAGAGAGCTGGCTCTCCCTCTCTCTGCCATGGAGGACACAGCGAGAAGGCGGCCACCTGCAAGCCAGGCACAAAGCTCTCACCGGAACCCAACTTCGCACCCTCATCTCTGACCTCCCGCCTCCAGGCCTGGGAGAAAATAAATGTCTGTTGTTTAAGCCTCCCAGTCTGGTGTTCTGCCATGGTGAGGGGTGAGGGGAAGGGTGGCAAAGAGGGTGACTAAGACACAGATCCCCATCAAAAGAACTTGAGCAGTCAATAAGTAGCGGTGAGACCGATTTTTTAAAATCTCTGGTGCGATGCTCAGTACATACAACTTTTGAAACAGACCAATTAATCTCCCTACAGTGTGACAGTATTGTCATCAGTTTACAGAGACATAAAACAAAGGGTGCCAGGCCTTCCATGAGTCATCCATTCATGCAGCAGAGTCGGTAACTGTACCTGGAACACAATTCTAAAGTCCTGGCTTTCAGAACCCTGCCCTGGAAAAGAAGCCTAGTCTAGTTCCCACAGGAAAATGTGCCAGTCACCCTGGCCGAAGTGACACGTGCCTGCACCGCCTGAGGCCTGGAGAACCATCTCACTGAGCTCAGGCCACACAGAAGGGCCACACGGCAATCCAAGCTTGGGCTCCAGGAACTCGGGGAGCCCAGGGCTGCCTCCACCACTGACTAGCTGAGAAGCTTTGAACAACTGATAAAATTTCACTAGATATCAGTTTCCTAGTCTGTACAAGGATTTTAATTCTTCCCTTGTAGGTTATTGTGAGTATCAGAAATAAGACGCAAAAGCACACAGGACGCTGCCTGTCGTAGAGTCGAGACTCAATAATTAGCAGCTATTATGCCTGGATGTCCCATCATCATCAACTAAACTACAAGCAGGAACAGGAATGGTGTTAATCGTTTATCTATAGTGGATTTCTGCCTAATTGTTTGTTTTGTTCTGATGTTGTCTGCACAAAATATATACTACGGCCTTGTAGTCATCACATTAGTTTTCCTCTGGGGAGCCACCCAGCCCCACTTTCTGCAATCATGTAGCACGGGTGCCTTCCCCTCACCCGCCAGCTGCAAGAGCAGGCACGACACTCAGGTCTTTCCCATGAGAAGACTGCACCAATTCAGTGATGGGCTCTGGGCGGCCCAATGACAGCCAGCCTAGGAACTTTTGCTGGAACTATTGAGAAAGGAACACTTTCCTCCCCACTGGGGTTGCTCTGCTGGTGGAATGTCAACCTGGAGGTCACCACCATGAAGCGAGAAGAAGGTAACGAGGAGGAGAGCTGAGGTAGCAAGTCAGGGAGCCATTCTTCATCACAGCACCCGAGTCAAGCTGTGCCTGGAAATGAACTGGACTTCTCAATTGCATCAGCCAGTAACTTCTCTTTCTCCCCTCGGTCTGTGTGACTTCAATTTCTGACACCTGCAATTCATATACAACCTAAATGCCAGAAAAAGTCTGACACCTTTCAGTGACCAAAAGAACCCCTGAAAGTAGACAGAAAAGTTAGGAAAGAGAGAAAGCAATAAGCAGCATTTATCAGGAAATGTCAATGGGTTATTATACACCAAAAATGTTAGTAAAATTAGTAGATAAAACTATGGAGATGACCACGTTAGTGCCAAGACTGCTGGAGACATTGTTTAACTTTTTAAAATATTTTTGTAGATTGGTTCTGGAGTCGACGGGTATGTTCAAAACTAGGTTGCCAGTGGTGATTTAACATGAAAGGGAAAAACCCATCCGATGGCTCTAGTTTAGCTCACTGAATTGTAGCACTAGTAATAAGGAGAAATAACTTTGTTAAATTCATACTGTGTCAACTGAATGTTTCAAATTTAGTATTTTCAATCACATATAAAACCTGGGGAGTAGATACCATTATCTCACTGATAAGGAAATTAGGCTCAAAGAGCTTAAGTCCATTGCTCAAGTTCAAATACTAAGTCATGGAGCTGAGAGTCAAACTCAGATCTAGCTTTCTGATTTTCTCAAGTATTACCAAGAAATGATATTACCCAGACATTTCACAGGTATATAATAAGATCCCCTTTTTTATGTCTATATCTCATCAATTGCCTTTTCACCAAGTATTTAACATAATCGTTCATTCTGTGTTTATTTCTGTGATCATTTCATGTGAGGCATCTTTGCTCCACTAGACTAGACCCTCCGTGAGCACAGAACTGGCTTTTGCATGTCATTGTGCACTGCCTGGCAACAGTAGATGTTCAGTAAGTACTGTTTTGCTTGTTTTGTTTTGTTTTTTTAATGTATTAATTTCAAAGAGAGGGAAAGAGAGAGAAAAGTGTCAATTTGTTGTTCCACTTATTCATGCATTCAGTATTGTTTTTCTTTTAAAGGAGGGGAAGAAAAGAGAGAGAGAAGAAAGGGAGGAAGGAAAGAGAGTGGAAAGAAAAGGAAGGAGGAAGGAAGGACAAGACAAGACGGAAAGGGAGAAGGGAAAAAGGAGAAAGGGCAATTCCACAACCTCTGCACCACTCTATCACCACCCCAGGTACTTTCTTGAGATGAACAAGGGCCTAGAGAGTCAAGATACTGTCCTCACAGAGACAGAGAGAGAGAGAGAGAGAGAGAGAGAGAGAGAGAGAGAGAGAAATTCTCCAACCACGCAAAGATATCAGCAATGTGAGTCTTGTGGAAACTTTTTATTGGCTCCTTCTTCCAAACTACACCTAATAAGAATAAACATGTTCAAAAGTTTGCCCTGCTCATAAACCCTTATTCAAAACCCCTGAGTGGCTTTTATCTTCTCTTGAGAAGTCTCAGGGTGACAAGCCAAATTAAAAACTCACTAAAAATTTCCTTTAACTCTGCACCTGAAAGGCTGTCACTCTGGATGTTCGGCTCTGCCATGGCGGAGGCTCCCTTTGAGGAGACGGCCTGTCAAGCATAATTGTGATGGAGGAAAGGAGACAAGAGGTGTGTAGAACAGGAAATGTCCATTAAACGTACCTGCACATATGTTATCTTTCTACTTCTTTTAAAAATGCCCTGATGGACAATAATGTCCCCAAGTTGCAAATGTCACAAACCCCTTGAACATGAGAGAGAAATCGTGCCATTCTTTAACTATGGCTTTTTGGAAGACAAGATGAAAGAGGATTCAGAATCGAAGTCTGGACTCAGCAAAAAGAAAAGTCCAGAACTGTGGCTTTTGCCTTTAGAACTCCCAAACACGGACCAAGACAGACCACGACCGCCAGGCCTGCTCCCCCACGGCGGCCCCCCCAGCCTGCAGTCTGACAGAGCAAAGGAGTGTTGGTGCCGGTCCCAGAACCACGGTGTCCAACCCAGACCGCAGCAGCGATCCGCCGAAAACGAGCACGTGCCTTAGGAAAAATTCCAGGGCAAAGCAAGTTTAAGCATGCTAAATTCATCACCTGCAGTACAGCATAAAATCTTTTTTTAATTTTATTTTAATTGTTGTTCAAGTATAGTTTTCTATCTTTTACTCTTTTCGACCAACCTGTTTAACTCTACAATTGTATTTTATGCTAACTATGTGAGAGAAAGAATAAAGTTACCAAGATATCACCTTTTCTCGTAAAAGATAACCGAGAAGCATGTTGAGAAGTCAGGTCTATCCAAAGAACTGGTTCCTCTGGACTATGACATACTGACTGCAAATACCTCTTTTCTTCTAGAATAGTCTGAATTATCAAATTTTATTGGAAAGAATATGTGTGGATACATCTGTCATAGTACAGAAATATGAAATGCTCATCATTTTCAAAGGTGTCTCTTAGGTGATATCTATTCCAAAGGATGATTAGGATGCGACTTCTGAAATTTTGCATAAATAAAAATGATATCATTTTGTTGGGGAAAAAACCTAGAAACTTCAAGAAAAACCCACTCACTGGCATTCCTTTAAAACATACATAAAACATACGTACAGAGGTCTTTATAGTGTTTTTCCTTACCTACGGAAGTTCATTATGCACAAGAGGGATTCCACGTGCAGTAACTGAATGAGGAATTGAAACCTTCCTGCCAAAGTTTTATCAAACTGCATACCAACACATGACGAAGGACATAATGTATGTGCAGCCGCTAAAGAGTTAATCTTTAGCAACTCTGCTAAAAAATCCTAGTGGCAGAATGCCCATCATTCTTTTAGACAGAGCTTGTCAGAAAAACTAGGGCAGCTTGTCCAGCTCAGCAGTCAACTGATTACTAGTGAACTCAATGGGGCTCCCAGCCAACCCCCGAGATTGCTGCCAGCCCCTTGGGTATTCAAAGGCCAAGTTCCAACGTGGTTTACTTTGCCAGAATCACATGATGTCAGTGCTATTTTCTCCTGACCAGAATAACCAGTCATTCAGGTTACTGCGAATGGTATCACTAAGCGAGGGAGGCTGGCGTCTCACTGTGAGGGGTCACATACACACTGAGGTGCCTGCCTGCCTTCTCACCCAGGCCCAAGGGCCTCCGGGGCCTCCTGGTGGAGGGCAACCAATCCCAGCTTGTCAGTTCCAGCGACCCACATCCTGAACAGCGTCCTGCACACCGCAGTCCACTCTACGACCAGGAATTCATCAGGTTCACTGGACGGGGTACACTTAGAGCACAAAACCAACAGGTCTGAGATTTATAAATAACCAGCCATGTAGGAAAACAGAAAATGGGCCTTGGCGTTCACTTATATTACATTAGTTGAGGTTTAATAGGCAAGCTACGCAAATTTTGGAAGATTTAGTCAGCTTTATCTATATGTGCCCACATCTTTGCAAGGCAGTAGGGCATTAATTGACTTTTACATCTACCTGGAGATTGTTTTAGTTGGTACAGGATTTGCAAGGATACATGCATTTAATAGGTAGCCGGTTTTTAAAACCGTGGTTAACATTATACCTCAATGAGAGAATCCATTCCACTCCCCAACGCACAAAGCAGAAAATTAAAAATAAGACCCACTTTGTAACTACTCTTTCTCTAGGGGAGAATACAAAGGTCAGGAACAGAAAAAGGGCTGGTGTGGCCAGTGGACTCCACTTTCGAAATCTTGAACCCCTTTCCGAATACTCAGAGCACCTTGAATTACTTCTAATTTTTCTATTTTTATTGCTTTCTTAGGGCATATGAGACCGATTTGTGATGAATTAATTTTAAAAATTCACTTTAAAGAAATTAAATCTTAAAGTATTTTGAAATTTAGAAATGTTTATACATAGATTTTCCTTTAGTGTCATTATAGTTACGGTTTTTCATTCTTTCTTTTCTGTCAGTAAAAGAAGCAGGGAAATTTTAACTCCTGAGAAAGAATGCATAGTAATATAAGAACTACCATGATTTTTAAACATTTACATTTTTAAAAGAAAACAGAAACTACCTCAGTTTTAATTTGCAAAGAAAAATAGAAAATGTAGTAATTCCATTAGTTGTATTATTAGCATAAAAGACAGTACGTGGGTGATGAATGAGTGAGTAAATGAATTCCTATTAACTACTGGTTGCATTCTTACTAAATATTACCTTAGGGAAGTCTCTGAGAACAAAATTATGAGAAGATGTCTTAAGGTTTACTGATGTAACTTTACATGGCCCTCTCTGGCACGGCTTTGTTGATGGGGGAATAATGGACTTTCTATCTCTTTGCAGCTAAAGAGTATACCTATGACAATCATCTGTATGAAATTCAGGTAAACTTTTTCAAGTAGAAGTCAAACTGTCACAGAAATCATGCAGTAAAAAAAGACTGGAGAGTAAGAAAAGACAAGAGGGAGGGAGGGAGGGAGGGATGGGAGGAAGATAGGAAAGAAAGGGAATGAAGATTATTAGAAAGGAAGACAAGCAAACCAAAAAATTATTTTATATCAATGCTTTATAATTTTCATTCATTCCATTCATTAAAAAAGTTTAAACAGATTGGCAACAACTTCAAAGTCAATGTTGTCACCGGTTATTCAATCAAAATCAGGTGCTATAGTTAGTTTTCCCTGATGGTTATAGCTCATCTTTGACTATTCAACTTGTCTTTTGTCCTGGTCTTTTATTTCCTTCTCAGATGCATCATCATATCATACCTTTAACATGGCATCTTTAGTGAACTAACAAATGTTGGAAATAAAACAGCTTGCTAGAAAAGAGTTCTTTGGTGCAAAGGGACTAAGTAGTCACCACCAATTAGATTAAAGCTGGATAATTTGACAGTTCTCAAGATGACTGCTTCGAGGAAGGTGGACAACATGCAGAGAAAGCACAGCTTGTAGGTGTTGTAGCTGTAGTTTTCTCGGACTAGAACAATACTGCCTCCCTTACAAAGAGAAAAAAGAAAAAACAAAGAAGATTTTCTCAGCAAAGAAATAATGCACAAATAAAATACATTAAGTCCAGGTGTCTGAAATTCTCTTTTGAGAACAAGTAACATCCTGGGAGCTGCCTCTAAATACCTTTGAGGAATTAGCACAAATCTCTCAAGCCAACATTCAAGGCTCTCCAGGAAGTCACCTCAGTCTGTTTTTCCCATATGCCCCCCTGCTGTCCCACCTATGGAGTCTGCATGCCAGCCACACTGTATAACTGCCCCTGCATTTTCCTGACCTTTAACTTTTATTCATGTTTTTCCTCTGTCTAAATGCCCCTCATTCACCAGACAAAACCCATTTCTTGAGGTCAATCAAAAATACCACTTCTCCCTAAGATGTCCCCTCCTTCCCCATAACCAGCTGCGAGTTGCTCCACTGCATCTCAGTAGGTCTGTGCGTATTCCTCTCTTGAGGACCAACCTGATACAGCCTTGAAGTACTTACTGATCGTATCTGCTCCACCAGACATAAGCACATAAGCATGGGGACTTGCATCTTTGGGGACTTGCACTCAACAGTTATTTGCTGATCTGAAGTGAACTGATGAGGTTAATTTATTTTACAGCTCTACTAGCTGCTCAAAGGCCTCCCACTGTCCCAAAGCTCATCTGCTATAATGCCAACGTTTATAATAGCACACAGGTATATGAGATCAATAATTTAGTATTGCAGCCTATTAATGTCTCACAAAAAACAATCATTTATCTCTTCATTACAATAAGGTATGTATTGCATTTTTTAATGCCG
>PVKM010000988.1:0-87721 GCA_004027735.1 Carollia perspicillata
CTGGTATAATCTGCTTTGCCTGATAGTCATTGTGAGTGGTGGCATCCAGGCCTGACCCAGACTGTAGAAGTAATTGTTCCAGCCCGGTTGTGATGATGCTATGACTGAAGAAAGCTCAGTCTAGCATCAAAGGGGGGAATGTAGTAGAAATTTAAAAATATAGATAGAAACTGAAGCTGGCACTCTGCATCAGCCCCTGCTGGCTCCCTGCTGGCTTCCTGGCTTCAGACTATCACCTGTTGACTAGTTAGTTGATTCCTTGCTCCGGGCCCTGGATGCTTCCCTGCTGTGCCTTTGTCCTGGGTCCGGGACCACTTCCCTTGCTTTCTTGTGCTTTCACAATTACGTATTTCCTGCTTGTATCACGAGATCTCTCCCCTCCCCACTTTGTTGCAAAGTATTTAACCGCCCACCTGACCCCTCCTCAGTGCCCAGAATTTGGAAGCTGTCTCCTCTGGGACCACGCGTGTAATAAAGGCTTACTCTGTCACCCCAGATAGTGAAAGAGTTCGTTTTTCTGTAACAGTATAAGAGTGAAAAAGAAGTTGAAGTGATGCGAGATTAGAAATATATGATATAGGCGACTATTCTGCATGGCAGTGGGGAATGTAGCCCAACCCCCACTTGGAAACACCAGTGGGGACCAAGGTCTGGCAGACAGGACAGACACCCATGGATAGGTTCTCCTGTGGGGAATCAGGCCTGCATTGTACCTAGGCTGCTTTGAGGCAGCAAATGTTTACTGCATATCTTTAAAGTAACTTCCTAAAATCTATGCTAAACCTCCCAAGGATGATTGTAACCAGTTCAACCACTTATCCCTTTGTATTTGCAAATATCCTTCTTTTGTGTTATAATTAGCAACATCCTCTCCTTTGTTTTCTGTAAAAGGTAACCATCTATGCATAGTAAATGAGGACCATCCTTGATGTAATGTGCTCAGAAAAACAATAAAAGCCTGTCTAGGCAAGGGTCATGCCCCTCTCACTCAGAGAGTGGCCACTCTGTTCCCTTTTCTCCACAGGACTTCTTTAGTCCATGTGAATTTGTCTGTCACAGCCACAACACATGGACCCTGCCAGCAAGGGTCCACATCAATATGACTTTCTGTTGCTGTCCCTGATAATGGAAGAACGGGGCCACAAACCAAGGAATATGGGCAACCTCTAGTAGCTGGAAAGAGCAAGGGAATGGGTTTCCCCTTAGAAACTTCAGAAGGACCAAGGCACTGCTAATACCTTGATTTTAGCCCAGTGAGATCTGTATCAGATTCATAACCTACGTAAGTGTAAAATAATACACTTGTTTCATTAAGGCTACTAAGTTTGTGATAACTTGTTATAATAACAATAGAAAACTTATATAGGACCCACAGATTTGAAAAACTGTAATTTGTATGACCTGATGGTTTCTTATCATGGTCAATTTCAAGCTATGTTTCTTCAACCAGCTCAAAAAATTTTAAGAATTTGATAGACTCTCATAAACTGATGCAAGCCAGCACCAGTATGACACTGACAAGTCTGAGGTAGTAGATGATGAAGCATATGTCTGTTCCCAGGTTGTGCTGGGACTCTAGGGCACTGCCCCAGCCATGAACCATGAATGTATGCTCCTTGGTCTCAGTTCCATGAGTTGAGTTCACTAATCCACTAGCCCTGAGGTCTCTTCACTTTCATTTACCTGCCCACTTTGAATTTTAAGAAAGCTAAACACAAAGTATATTTGAATGCATAGCTAATGAATGTGATAATTTATCTGAAATTTCACACTTGCTTCTTAAATAATTCCACTCATAATTCATTAAGAATTTAAATAGGCATTATTGCAAGGCTTTAATAGCTTACCCATTATTGTTTAAGCGATTTGCCTAAGGTTACTGTGTAAAATCTTTTTAAATCAAAACCTCCATATGACATATGTCTGAATTGGATGAGTCACTAGCATTTAAGTATGTTGCAACATTTCAAGGCTGTGCATGGCTATGGTATTCATGGAGATGGTATAATATTCATGGAGCTGTTGGGATGTCTGACATATGTTTATTCATGGGTGGGTGAGCCATGCATGCTGCATGTCTATCTGCATGTCTCTGGAAGGCACATGTGATGGTCCTTGTTCCCCAGCATGCCACCTATTGTGGCCCCTGTCCCCTTGCATGTGTCTCATCATCATCACCCCCAGCAAGGAGTCCCTACCTGTTTAAATACTAGAGGGGAACAAAGCAGGCCAGATGCCTGAAGTTATAAAGCATAGCAGAATTTTCCACATGCAAGCTCACTTCATGTTATGGGAACAATTTATTGGACCCAGTCTCAAGGCTATGGGAAAACTTCTTCCCTTAGTTACCAAGACACCTGGGTGAGGAAGCCAGACTGCCTCCACTTACCCCACATTAAGGTAGCAGGAAGAACACATTTTATTTTCAAATATATTCTTCTAGGGGAATAAAAAGGAGTGCAGGTTATCAACCAAGATAGTTCACACAAAAAACTATTGTTAACAATGGGCCAATGGGAGGTCTATTGTCTAGGTTCCAGCAGCACCACTGTATAGACCAAACCCTCTCTTGTCCTAATATTTCTGACATTTGAAGAAAAACCAACATAATAAAATAGGATATAGATACTAAGAGAATTGATGTTGGGACAAAGTAAAAGTTCTTTGTCTAGTATCTCTTTAAAGTAGTAATGTTTAGCACTCAGAAAAGTTGTTTGCATTACTTTTATTTTTGTTTCATTTGTCTGTTTTTTTTTCTTTCCTGCTGACTTACTGGAGGGTTGTGGATGAAGAAAATATCAGGAAGGTTGTCCTGCTGATCACCTGGAAAGAGGCAGGTGGCTCAGCTTTTGAGAAGGAGATACATGAAACACAATTCATTTTCTCAAGTGCCTAGAAGAGGCCCTTAGACATTAGTCATCTGCTCAAATCCTGTTGCTACAACAATGGAAATTTTTTTAAGATTTTTAAAATTAATCTTTAGAGAGGAAGGGAAGGCTAGAAGGAAAGAAGGATAGAAATGTCAATGTATGGTTGCCTCTCATGTGTCCCCTGCTGGGAACTGGCCTTCAACCCAGGCATGTGCCCTGACTGGGAATCCAACTGTGATCCTTTGGTTTACAGGCCTGCACTCAATCCACTAAGCTACACCAGCCAGGGCACAATGGAAATTTTTCATGCTGGAGAATTGTAACCCACCCCACTAGTCTTTTGACATTGTTTCTGTAAGCATGGACTGTCACCAATATGTGGATTATAGATAAACAGCATATCTGCATAAGAATGCCAGGAATTAACTTCAAAATATACAGACTCAGACTGTCAGGCATCCCAGCTCCAGGAGATTTGCTGACCTTCAACTGTAGAGCCAGGGTGGCATAAAGCCAGGAAGTCTAAACCAGGATGATGCACACCACACCATCACTGGCCTTATCAGAATGCACTGTGCTCATCTGCATGTAGATAACTTTTCAATACCCTCCTTTGATCTCTTTGTTCCACTTCCCCTCTTCTTCCTAATGAAAACCCCTGCCTGCACTGAGATGTTAATATGGTCTTTGAGACTTGAGTCCCCCATCTTCCAGATAGCCAGAGTCTGAATAAACCACTCTCCTTTACATCAGCACCTGTCTCTCAAATATTGGCTTTTGAAACACCAGGCAGATAGACCTGTGTTCAGTTACATTACCATACACAAGAGGATACTGGAGTCCCAAACAAATGCAGAGCCTGGAGGACAACATGCTGGGCTTGGGGGTCTGGTCTGGGTTATGAAATTGAGGCTCTTCTGAGGGAGTTTTAAGGGAAAGAACAAAGCTGAGTGCCAGGCAAACTATTTTACTATGGAGTCCGTCTTAACGGCAGAGCTGAGACAAAACAGAAGTCCATTTGGGAATTTCCTTTTGGTATTCAGAATCCATTGCAGTAGCTGAGTCACTGAAGCTTTTTGGTGTGGATAATGTAACCAAACTCACACAGTCAATTATTTCAGTTGTGAAGTTGCTTCCTCTCAGAGTAGAGTATTTTGGAAAGAGTAGCTCAGGAATAAATGGACCCGAGTTTAAATCCTACATCTTCCATTCTCCAAATGAGTATTTTGGGGCTTCTTCTTATCCCTGGAAGTCATCTGGGCCCAAAGGATGGAATTGTACACTTTAACAACTACTCTGGCTGATTGTTATAAAAAGCAAATTCAGGAAACACAGCTGTATTATCATGTTACTTTAAGTATGGTCTTGGGTCCATTAGTAGATAAGTGGATAAAACAACCGTGGTACATTTACACAATGGAATACTACTCAACCATAAAAGAGAAAAATTTACCCTTTGAGATAACATGGATAGGCCTGGAGAATTTTATGCTAAGCAAGTAAGCCAGTCAGAAAGGCAAGTACCATATGATTTCACTCATATGTGGAATCTCATGAAAAATGTGAAATATCAAGCAAAATAGAGACAGACTCATAAATAGCAGCCTGAAAGTTTTGGGGGAGGGGCTGGGAGTAGAGGGATTGAGCATAAAAGAAAGAACTCATGAACACAAGCAATAGTGTGGTTATTGAGTGATGGGGAAGGGAGTGTGTGGAGGTGAAATAAGATATAAGGGGGATAAATGGTGACAGAAAAATATAAATTAAATTAAAAACAAGTAAATAATTTTGGTTCTGCTTATCAGTATTTTCATCACATTGGAGCTTGTTAGAAATGCAAGATCTCAGTCCAATCCCAGCGTTAAAATATGCATTTTAACAAGATTCCAGGTGATTTCTTTACACATTAGTGTTTGAGAAGCCCCATTCTAAACACTGTCAAGTAAACATCTGACCTGTTCGTGAACATCCATGAGCAATTACATTTGCTAGTCTGCTTTAGGGGAGGCAGTGGAGAGAAGGGTGTTGTTCTGTTAAAGGTTGGTAACTTTACTTTTATGTCTTATCTTTTGAATCTACTCACATCATTCAGTGAGGCCCATAAGGAAATTAACAAGTTCAACATGCAAGTGTAAACAATGATTCCAATACAGAAAAAGGCTGTTGCATAATAAGGACCTAGTTCAACATTTCCTCAGAGGGAGAACTAGCTGTGCTATCGCTGAAGAAGGGAGAGTGGAAAGTTCACACACAAGTGAGAAAATTTCATCCTGATGAATGAGGTAAGGCAATGTTTCCTTTAAGCATTTTATTTGGAAGGTTGATGGGATGATACTTTGTCATATGCAATTGGATGCTCCCTTCTGCTGTGATGATATGAGAGGTGGTCAAGTGTTATGTATGAAAAACCATAGTTTTGTTTATGAAATCAGTGAACTACAAATCAAAAAATACCTTTTCTAAAATTTTATTCACAATTTGGGATTTAACAATTCCAATTTCATGCAGGTGTAGGTTTCACCATCTTCTCCATAGGTCTTAAGCATTTATTTATAAATAAATTGCTTTTTAGCCTGCTTTAAATACCCTTCCTAGTTCATATAATAAGCCTTCTAGCATAGGCATTTTTGACAATGATAAACCTACATTAATGGAGAGAATGTAATTTACCATAAGTGTAGCTTCTTGTATAAGTAGGTTTGGAGTTGTGCTTGTTAAATCCTATGACATTATTATTACTACATATTATTCTTTTGATGTCTCCTGTCAAATATGAGAGACACATTGTTGAATTATAATTAATTTAGTATAATTACTATATGTCACCTTACAATTAGTAAACATTTCAAATACAAGCACGGTTTGGACATATTTTGCATTTGGTTCCAGACCACCACTATATGTTCACCATGGTACTCCTGGTGAAAGTGTGAGAGCTCCATTGGGGCAGAGTTCATGCTTGTCTGTTTCACTACAGCATTCTCAGTGCCTAACAAGGTCTGGCCCTTAGGAAGCAATTGCTAAGTATTTTGAGCAATGATGGGATAAAAGAAAAGATCCAGGACAGAAACTTGTACTAAAAAGTACAAAATTCTTACAGAGATTGATATGCACAGATGTTAATCAGAGTGGCATATAGTATAGTTTAAAATAGGAATTAAAAATTCAAATATTGTCCTGGCTGATGTGGCTCAGTGAATTGAGCACTGGTTTGTGAACCAAAGGGTTGTCAACTCAATTCCCAGTGAGGGCACATGCCTGGCTTTCAGGCCAGTCCCCAGTATGGGTTGTGCAAGACGGAATCGAACATTGATATTTCTCTCCCTCTCTTTCTCCCTCCCTTCCCCTCACTCTAAAAAATAAATAAGTAAAATATTTTTGAAAAATTAAAAAACCACAACATTCATCAATGGGAATATGAATGGTCAAAGTATTCTATACCCTTGTGAAGTAATACTCTGCATTCATTGAAAAGATTATTGATTTTTGCAATATTCTGCAATTAAAATATCAGTTTTATATGTAACAAAAATTACTTAGGGAAAGAAATAGCCTTGGACATTTTATTGTTCTAGAAACTATAGGAAGAGGATGGGGTGAAAGTACTTTTCTCCTGGAATTCTGTATCAGTTTAGGTTTAATCAGGGGAATAGAAGCCACTTTAGTGTGAAAGCCCTCCCCATCCTCAGTGGTTTCTATTAAACAAAACCTGTTCTCATCTTTAATCTCATGTAATCTGCATAACTTGATGACATAGTGGAGGCAGGAGAGAAAATATCTCTGAAATATAGATTAAGGAATTGGAACTCTGAGAGGTAAATTGATTTGCTCAACCACATTAAGACTAAAAAGTATCAGACTTTAGTTCAATAAACACAGTCTGTCCTACAATACCATGTGATAGGCACAGTGATGAGAATATAGCTAATGTCTGTTTGCATTTCTGCTGGCAGGCTTAAAAACCTCACATGCCAAGGCCACCATTCCTACATAACACAAATATATCACTTGCAAGTAATCTGAGCCCTAAAAAAGCAAGCTAGCAAAGAGTGGCAGAGCAGTTGATTCTATAGATTTTGTCTTTTGACCAGATTCATGACCATTTAGAGGTAGGCTGGACTCTATAAGATGTCTAGTTGCCTTGCCTCATTTTACTCTCAGATAACTTGGGGACTAAGTGAGCACAGCACAGGGGTAAACAGCATGGTCCCAGGTGTCCTATGCAAACCCCTGCTCAAAGACTTGCAAGCTGTGTGAGTTGGGAAGGTCCCTTGAGTTCTCTGACCCTTACTCTCAGGCAGATCAAATTGGTTAACAGATGTTCAGTGACAGGGATCTACTATTGCTATTTTCAGGCTTTTTACCTCAATTAAGGGCTATGTTTTTAAAAAATATTTAATTTTTTAAATTACAGTTGGTATTCAATATTATGTTAGTTCCAGGTATACAGCATAGTCATGAGACCTTTGTATAGCTTATGATCTATTCCTCTACTAAGTCTAGTAACAACCTGGCACCATACATAGTTATTATTATATTATTGACTATATTCCCTCTTGCTATACTTTGTGTTCTCATGAGTTTGTAACTGTAATGGCTGTGTTGTGGAGTTTCAGATGCCATGTTCTTTCCTCTCCCCTGAACTTCTGGGAACCAAGAATACATCCTTAGTCTCTTTTCCAGAGCCCAAATATCCCTCTTGCCCATGCCATACCCTCTCATATGACCAATGTAGAGTGCTGGGTGATTTTTCTGCAAAGGAGAATAACCTGGCCCTTGCACTGTGAGCAAGAGATGAACTAGCCACAATTATGGGACATGAGAGCATCCAGGGTGGTGGGTTGGCCCTGGTGAGCTAAGGCAGAAATTATCTGGAGGGAAGGAAGCTAATTGTCTAAGTCCTGTGAATATAAGTGATAGACTGTGCCAGATAATATTTTGTCCAAGCTAAGAATGTAGTTTCGTCCAAGCTAAGAATGTACTTACACTGCACTGCTTCAACCACACTAGTCTCCTTTTATCCCCTGCTCGTGTCAGGCTCATTTTCTAATTAGGACCTTTTCAGTGGCAGTTCCTTTGTTCAGGAATGCTTTTTCCATGTGAATTGATATCACTGCTCCCTTAAAGTACTTGTCAAGTCAAATAACAACTTTTCATTGATTTCTATAGCAACAATACTGTTTAAAATTGCAACTTGACCCTCATCCCAAGGTACATTCAAGTCTGCTAACCCACTCCATGTTTTATTTATTTCATCGCACAAAGCACTTTCTTATAATAGTTTTAGTTTACTTATTTATGTATTTTCTTTAAATTTTAGTTTGTATTGGTTTCAGGTGTACAGCTTAGTGATTAGATATTCATGTGCTTTACAAAGTGGTCCCCTTGATATGTCTAGCAACTAATGGGCATTATACATAGTTATTCCAATGTTATTGACTACATTTCCTATACTTTATTTTACATCCCTATGACTTTTTTGTAACTACCAAATTTTACTTCTTAATATCATCACCTTTTTGAGTCAGCCCTTCAACCTACTTCCCCTATGACAGATGCCAGTCTCATCCCTGTATCTGAGTCTGTTTCAGTTTTATTTTGTTCATTAGTTTCCACGTATAAGTGAAATCATATATTTATTTTTCTTTGACTGACATTTTTCAATGAACATATCACCCTTTAGGTCCATCCATGCTAGCTTAAATTGTAAGATTTCATTCAATTTTATAGTTGAGTAATATTCTATTGTATATATGTCCCACAACTTATTTATCCACTCATTTATTGATGGGCACTTGGGTTGCTTCCATTCTTTGGGCATTGTAAATAATGTTACAATAAACAGAGGGGTGCATAATTCTTTCAAGTTAATGTTATGAGTTTCTTTGGATAAATTCCCAGGAGTGGAATTGCTGCATCATAAAGGAGTTCCATTTTTATTATTTTTTTTTTAGGAAACTCTATACTGTTTATCACAGTGGCTTCACCACAATCAGCATTCTCACAAATACTTGTTTGTTGATTGATTGATGGTAGCCATTATGACAGATATGAGGTGATGTATAATTGTAGTTTTAATTTGCATTTCAGTGACAATTAGTGACATTGAACATATTTTCTTATGTCTATTTGCCATCTGTATCTTCTCTTTGGAGACATTTCTATTCAGATCTTCTGTCCATGTTTTAATTTGATTTTTTTGGGGGGGTTGGTGTTGAGTAGTATGAGTTCATTGTAAATATTGGATACTAACCCCTTACCAGATGTATCGTAGGTGAATATGTTCTTTAATTCAGTGGGTTGTCTTTTCATTTCATTGATGGTTTCTTTTGCTGTGCACAAATATTTTAGCTTGATGTAGTCTCATTTTTTCCTATTTTCTTTTGTTTTCCTTGACTGAGAAGATATATCAGAAAAATTATTGGCAAGAGAAATGTCATAGAGTTTACTGCCCACATTTTATTCTAGAGGCTGTGTGGTTTAGAGTTGTCCATTTAAGTCTTTAAGACAGTTTGAGTTTATTTGTGCATGGCATAAGAACTTGGCCTAGTTTCATTTTTTTGAGTGTATCTGTTCAATTTTCCCCCACCAATTATTGAATAGACTATCATTACTCAGTTGTGTCTTCTTTCTTCCATTGTCATATATTGATCATGTAGGTGTGGATTTATTTCTGAGCTCTCTATTCTGTTCCACCTAGCTATAAATCTGTTTTATGCCAGTGCCATGCTGTTTTGATTACTATAGCCTTGTAGTATAGTTTGATAACAAGGAGTGTGATTCCTCAAACTTTGGTCTTCTTTCTCAGAATTTCTGTGGATATTCTGGATATTTTGTGGTTTCATATAAATTTTTGGATTATTTGTTCCAGTTCTGTGAAACTCTCCATTGGTATTTGGATAGGAATTGCATTGAATCTACAGATTGCTTGTGGATAGTTTAATAACGTCTATTATTCCTATGCATGAGCAAAATATATGTGTCCTTTCATTTGTATTTTCTTCAATTTGTTTCTTTAGGGTCGTGTAATTTTCTTAGTACAGATTTTTTGCTTCTTTTGTTTGATTTATTCCTAGGTATTTTATTTTTATGCAATTGTAAATGGATTGTTTTCTTAGTTTCCCTTTTTGATAGTTCACTGTATATAAAAATGCAACCAATTTCTGGATATTTATTTTGTATAATACTACTTTAGTGAATCTATTTATCATCTCCACTATTTTTAGAATAATATTTAGGGTTCTGTCTATATGGTGTCATGTCATCTGCAAATGACAAGTTTTAATTTTTTTCCTTTCCAATTGATACGCCTTTTTGTAAATATTCTTCTTCTCTGATTGTTGTGGCTTGGACTTCTAATACAATGTTGAATAAAAGTGGTGAAAGTGGACATTTCTCTCATTCCTTATCTTAAGGGAAATGCTTTTATTTTTTTAATATGATGTTAGCTGTGACTTGAACAATAAGGTAATTTGTCTTTCTTTCACTGAACAGCCTGGCTGTGAGAAGTTCAGTGCAGCTGTGATGGCTCGGCAGGGTCATGGATTCAGTCTCCTTCTCTTTCATTGTTTTCCTATTTAAAGTACTGTGAAATATAAAGCAAAGGGGATAGGGGAAGGGGTGCCCCTTCTACTCACATTTCTTTGGCTATAACATACTCATCCTGAGCCTGGAAGGAGGATGGAGTATATAGACTTTACTTCTAGAAAACCGTCTGAACAGCTAAATGAGGGATTTTTATATTAAGTAAAAAGGCAAGAAGAAGTATTGGTGACCAACAAGCAGTGTCTGGGTCTCTGCTGTTGCACACTAAGGTGTGAAATAACAAGGATCTGAGGAAAACAGCCAAAGGGTTAACATTTGTTCAGTTTAGGTGAGTACATGGGTGTGTGTTTGTCTTTTCTTTTTGTTGTTGTTGCTGTTCCTTTCCACATACTTGGAATATTCCAAAATAACAAATATTTTACAGGAGAGAAGACAAAACACTTCTGTTAGAGTATGAAATTATTATATATTTAGGAACAAAAGGGATTCCTGCCCACATGATCCATGGGTCATGGTCTTAGGTTGACAGCATTTTTAATCTCTGAAAACAAGCAATGGGTTACCGTTAGTCTTCAGCATCCTATGCTTTGCCTTTATCTCCTTTTCTTTCTGTTTCAAGCAATGACACCCTCCCTCTACATGTATCCCATCACAGACTATTCTTTTAAAAAAGACACTCTTTGTTCTCAGATAGACCCTGGCTGAGCCTTCTATGATTTTAGGGCACATAGGAAATTGGACAGTGTTTTCTCTCATAGGTTGAAAGGAATCTTAGGATCATATATTTTTTGTTTCATCTCTCTCCTTTGAAATCTCTGTTTTGATAAAGCCTCTTCATTTACTGGTTTGGGAAAATAAACAATAGAATGGTTATGATGCTCTTATTCACTTCAACCTAAAACTTTTTTCCAGTTAATTGAGGTAATCATTTAAAACTGAAGAAGTTTTAAAAGGGTAGATTTGTGTGTAGGAAGGATTACAGTCCATGGTTTAAAATATCTATACTTAATCATACGGGTAGCATTACATTGAATTTGAATGGAAAAATTGACCAAACACAGTGAAAATTCTAAAGAGAGATTACAATAATTTCATAAAGCATATGCTGGTAGAGGCCATTGTTCCTTTTCCAATACCTCCCCCACAGAGCCAGCAGGTGGGCACCACGTCTGAGACCCCATCAACCTTCTTAACACTGTTGGCCCCATCCTAGTGATTCCCAGAAGTGCTGCCCCACCCAACTTTCAGGCTCATCCAAGCGGTTTCCATTGGCTTTTCTATATGAAAGTCTTGTTTTGGCCCATGCTTCAGCTTTCCCTAAATTCTCTCAAAAAAGAAGCATCTGGCTTCAGTGAGCCCTGTACCTCTCACTAAGTTGTCCAGGGCCCAGCACTAGCAGTAGCCACCCTTAGTTCACAGCTTGGCCTCTCCTGGGCACCTCCAAGCCCAGCCAAAATACCAGCCAACTGCAGGTCACTTTGTATCTAATGCTGTGTGACACCAGGCAGAACACAGGTGGTATCTAACCTTGGACATGCCCACAGCAATCAAGACTCAACTAGAAGAGAAGGGTTTACATAGCCCACACAGTGAGCATACCTTGAGTATCCAGCTTGGGTAGTAGGAGAGGCTCTGCCACTGAACCCTCCAAGACACCTACTAAATTAAGACACTCTATCAAACCTGGGAGATGTAGTGTTTCTAACCTAATGTGTAAAAACAAACACAGGGAGTTTGTTTTTACAAACTCCCTCTCCCCTGCTGCCAAAATGAGGAGAAAAAGAAATATGACCCAAATAAAAGAAAAGAACAAAGCTAAACAAAATGGAGTAAAGCAATCTATCAAATGCAGAGTTCAAAACACTACTTATAAGAATGACCAAATAACTTAGTGAAGTGAAATAAGCCAGATGGTGAAAGATAAATACTATATGATCTCACCTTTAACAGGAAGCTAAACAACAAACCAAACAAGCAAGCAAAATATAATCGAAGACAGTGAAATAGAAAACAGGCTGAGAGTAACCAGAGGGGAGAGGGGAGGGAATCTCAGGGGAAAAGGGGAAGGGGTCACAGGAACAAATATAAAGGACATATGGACAAAAACTAAGGTGGGGTGGAAATGGGAGGGAGGAGGGGAGCACTGGGGGGGGATGGACTGGGATGCGAGTAAAAGACAGAAAACTGTACTTAAACAACAACGAAAATAAAAAAAAATAGTGAAGACCTCAGCAGCATAAAAAATTCAGTCAGAAACAAAGGAAGCAGGAGTTCTGGCCAAGATGAAAGTGTAGGTAGAAACCTTTCACTTCCTCACACAATCAAAAGGAGGATAACAACCAATCTAAAATCAATAAACAATTGATTTTAGAAGTGCCAGAAAATCAAACTGCATGGAACTCTGACAACCAACGAATTAAAGAAACAGTCAACTAGAACAACCAGACAAGTAAGGTGGGCAGAAGGAGAGAACCTGTGACAAGGCAGTGGACCTCATGGGCAGGGCTGGATGAAAGGGAAACTTAGACTTGGAGACAACTGTGGACTATAGTGGGGGTTGCCACGGTAGGAGAATCTCCTAGTCCACACAACAGTTCATTGGAAAGTGGAGCTAGAGCCAAGCAGGTGAGCTGCATTATTCCCTCTCTGGTCCCTCCCCCACAGACAGTGAAGCAGGGAGGGTTGCCCTGCCCTGCTGAACACCTAAGGCCCCACCTCTTACAACTTAACAAGTGCATCAAGACAAAGCAATAGGGCCCAAATGAAAGAACAAAGCAAAACTCCAGAAAGAGAGCTAAGCCATGAGGAAATGGCCAATCTATCAGATGAAGAGGTAAAAGCCCTGGTAATCAGCATACACACAGATCTGATTGAGCTTGGTCACAAAATGAAAGAACAAATGAAAGATACTCAAAATGAAATAAAGCAAAATATTCAGGGAACCAACAGTGGCAGGAAGGAAAACAGGACTCAAATAATGATTTGGAACAAAAGGAAGAAATGAACATCCAACCAAAATAGGATGAACAAACAAGAATTTTTAAAAAAATGAAGAGATGCTTAGGAACATCTGGGACAAGATTAAAGGACCAATTTCCAAATTATAGGTGTGCCATAAGAAGAAAAACAACAGCAAGAAATTGAAAACTTATTTGAACAAATAATGAAGAAAAACTTCTCCAATCTGACAAAGAAAATAAACTGTCAGAAAGTCCAGGAAACTCAGAGAGTCCCAAAGAAGTTGGACCCAAAGAGAAATACACCAAGACACATCATCATTAAGTTGCCAAAAATTAATGTTAAAGAGAGACTCTTAAAAGCAACAAGAGGAAAGGAGAGAGTTACCTACAAAGGAGTGCCATAAGATTATCAGCTTATTTCTCAAAAGAGACCTTACAGGCAAGAAAAGGCTTGAAAGAAGTAGTTGAAGTCATGAAAGGCAGGGACTTACATCCAAGATTAGTCTATCCAGCAAAGGTTTCATTTAGAATGAAAGGGCAGATAAAATGCTTCCCAGTAAGGTCAAGTTAAAGGAGTTCAACATCACCAAGCCATTATTATATGACATGTTAAAGGGGCTTATCTAAGAAATTGAAGATCAAAAACTATAAATAGTAAAATGACAAACTAACAACTATCAACAACTGAACCTAAAAGAAAAGGGGAAAACAATGAAAACAAAAACTAAGCAAACAACTAGAACAGGAACAGAATGAGAGAAATGGATATTGCATGTAGGGTTTTCAGTGGGGAGGGAGAGGGGAAGAGGAGGGGAAAAAAGTACAGGGAATTAGAAGTGTAATTGGTAGATATAAAATAGACAGGTAGAAGCAAAACATGTTACAGGAAACAGAAACTTCAAAGAACTTATACGTACAACCCATAGACATTAACTAAGGGTGGTAATGCTGGAGGGTTGGGGGGGGTCCATGGCAGAGAGAGGATCAAGGGGGGAAATTGGGAAAACTGCAATAATGTAATCAATTATATATAGTTTTAAAAAGAAACAAATGATACACTAATTGAAATAAAGACCAATTTGCAGGGAATCAACAGTAGAGTAGATGAAGCCAAGAATCAAATCAACATTTGGAATATAAGGAAGCAAAAAAACATCTAATCAGAAAAGCAAGAAATAAAAAAATAAAAATGAGGATAGTGTAAGTAATCTCTGGGACAACTTCAGGCATAACAGTATTTGCAATTGTAGTGGTGCCAGAAGGAAAAGAGAAATAGCAATAAATTGGGAACATATATGAACAAAAAAAAAAAAAAAAGAAAGAAAGTAAACTTCCCTAACCTGGTGGAGGAAATAGACACACAAGTACAGAAAATGCAGAGTCCCAAAGAAGATGAACTGAAAGAGATCCCCTCCAGGACACATCCCAATTAAAATGCCAAAGGTTAAATACAAATAGAGAATCTTAAAAGCAACAAGAGAAAAACAGTTAGTTACCTACAAGGGAGCTCCCATAAAATTGGCAGCTGTTTTCTCTATAGAAATTTTTCAGACTAGAAGCCATTGTCAAAAAATGTTCAAAGTGATGAAAAGCAAGGGACTATAACCAAGATTGTTCCCTCTGGTTGCTGTCAGTTTATTCTTTATTTCAATGTCTCTGGTTTTATTTTGCTTGATGGTTTGTTGCTGAGGTTCCAATTATAGATGAGATCACATGGTATTTGTCTTTCACTGCTTCACTATTTCACTATGCTTTACAGTTCCATCCATGCAATTGCAAGGGGTAGGACCTCCTTCTTTGTTTGTGTTGTGTAGTATTCCATCCTGTAAATGTACCATGGTTTCTTGATCTATTCACCTTCTGATGGGCACTTAGGTTCCTTCCAGTACTACATTTTGTAAGTTGTGCTTCTTTGAACATTGGGGTGTATAGGTTAATTTGAATTGGTTTTTCAGGTTTTTAAGGTATAATCCCAGAAGTGGAATTGCTCGGGAAAAAGGTAGTTCCATTTTTAGCTTTCTGAAGAAATTCCATAATGTTTTCTACAGGGGCTGCACCAGTCTGCATTCCCACTAAGAGTGTACTAGGCTTCACTTTTCTTCATAACCTCTCCAGCACTTGTTGTTTGTTTATTTGTTTATGATGCCCATTCTGACTGGTGTGAAGTGGTATCTCATTGTGGTTTCAACTTGCATCTCTGTGATGCATAGTGATGGTGAGCATCCTTTCATATTTCTTCTGGCCCTCAGTATTTCCTTCTTGGAGAAATGTCCATTCAGGTCACTTGCAATTTTTTTTTTAATTCAGTTGTTTGTCTTTCTGGAGTGGAGTCATGGGAGTTCTTTTTATATTTTGGAGATCAAACCATTGTCCAAGGTATCATGTGCAAATATGTTTTCCATACAGTTTATTCCCTTTTTCATTTTGTTAGTGTTTTCTTTACCCATATAGAAGCTTTTTATTTTGATGAGGTTTCATTTGCTTTTTCTTCCCATTATGTCCCTTGCTCTATGGGAAATATCATTGAAAATACTTCTGCATGGAATATATGAGATTTTCCAGCCTATGTTCTTCTCTAGGAATTTTATGGTGTAGCAACTTATATTTAAGTCTTTTTATCCATCTTGAATTTATTTTTGTAAATGGTATAAGTTGGTGGTCGAGTTTCATGTTTTTGAGTGTAGCTGTCCAAATTTCCCAACAACATTTGTTAAAGGGTCTATTTATTTTCTATTTTATGCTTCTTGCCATTGTGTAAAATGTTAATTGACCATAAAGACTGGTTTATTTTTGGGCTATTCTGATCCATTGATCTATGTGTCTCTTCTTATGCCATTACCAGGCGGTTTTCATTACAGCAGCCTTGTAATACAGTTTGATGTCTGGTATTGTGATCCCACCTATTTGCTCTTCTTTCTTAAATTTGCTGTGACTATTCAGGGTCATTTATGGTACCAAATAAATGTTTGCAATGTTTGTTCTATAGCTGTGAAATGTGTCATTGGTATTAATGGAGATTGAATTGAATCTATAAATTGCTTTGGGTAGTGTGGACATTTTAATAATGTTAATTCTTCCAATTCATGAATGCAGTATATGTTTCCATTAATTTGTGTCTTCCTTAAATTCTTTCCTTACTGTTGTGCAGATTTCTAAGTACAGGCCTTTTACCTACTTGGTTAGGTTTACTCCTAGGTTCTTTATTTATCCCATTGTGATGGCAAATGAGATTTTTTTCCTGTTTTTTTATTCTAATGTTTCATCATTGGGGTAAAAAAATGCCTTCAATATCTGAATATTCACTTTGTATCCCACTGTTGTGGTAAATTCACTTATTACGTTTAGTAGTTTTGTGGCGTGCTCTATAGGGTTTTCTATGTACACCATCATGTTATCTATAAACAATGACAGTTTTTATTCTTCTTTTCCATTTTGGATGTTTTTTATTTCTTTTCATCTGATTCCTGTCACTAGGACTTCCAATACTATGTTGAATAGATGTGGTGAAAGCAGATATACTTACTTGTCTTGTTCCTGACCTCAGTGGGAAAACTTTTAGTTTTTAATAATTGAATATGATATTGACTGTAGGTTTCTTATATATGGCCTTTATTGGGTGGAGGGATGCTTCTTCTACTCCCACTTTGCTGAATCTTTTAATCATAAATGGGTCCTGTACCTTATCAAATGTTTTTTCTACATCTCTTGATATTATCATCTGATTTGTGTTTTTCCTTTTCTTTAGGTGATATACTATATTTCTTGATTTGAAAATATTGTACCATCCTCACATCCCTGGGAGGAATCCTACTTGGTCATGGTGTATGATCTTTTTAATGTATTTCTGGGTGCAGTTTTCCAATATTTTGTGGAGGATTTTAGCATCTACATTAATCAGTGATACTGGCATGTAGTCTTCTTTCTTTGTTGTATCTTTATCTGGTTTTGGGATTAGAATGATGCTGTCTTAATAAAAAGAGTTTGGGAGTTTTCCCTCTTTTGAATTTTTTAGAATACTCTGAGAAAGATAGGTGTTAGCTCTTCCTTAAATATTTTGTGAAATTCTCCTGCAAAACCATCTGGTCCAGGGCTTTGCGTGTTGGGAGTTTTTTGATTACTCCTTCAATTTTGCCAACTGTAATTGGTTTGTTCATGTTTTCTTCTTCATTTAGTTTTGGAAGACTGAATTTTTATAGAAAGCTGTCCATTTCTGTTTTTTAAATTTCTTGGCATATGCTTTTTCAGAGTAATTTCTTACAATCCTATGCCTTTCTGTTATCAGTTGTAATGTTTTCTCTTTCATTTCTAATTTTATTTATTTGTGTCCTTTCTATTTTTTTCTTGATGAGTCTGCTTAAAGGCTTGTCAATTTTGTTTATCTTTTCAAAGAACCAGCTCCTGGATTTATTAATATTTTAATTGTTCTTTCAGTCTCCATGTCATTTAATTCTGCTCTGATCTTTGTTATCCTTCCTTCTACTAGCTCTGGGCTTTGCTGTTGTTCCTCCAGTTCTTATAGGTGTAGGGTTAGGTTATTTATTTGAAATTTATTTATATATTTATTTGGCCTATATTTCTATGCCTTCACTCTCCCATAGGTATTGTGTCTTGTATGTTCATTTTCTCTTGTCTTTGGAAATATTTTTTTTCTTGTTTTCATTATTACTGACTCATTGTTTAATAACATACTATTCAATCCCCATGACTGTGTGTATTTGAGTTTTTCCTTGATGTTGGTTTCTAATTTCTGGCCCTGGTGGTTGAGAAAATGCTTGATATGGTTTCAATTTTCTTGAATTTGTTCAGACTTGTTCTGTTTCTTATCATGTGGTCTATCTTTGAAAATATTCCATGTACGTTGGAAAAGAATGTGCATTTTGCTTCTTTGGGATGTTAGATTCTGCATATATCACTTGTCTATTTGATCTAGGGCACTTTTCAATGCTGTAATATCCTTGTTGGTATTTGTTTGTAAGATATATCCATTTTTGACAGTGGGGTGTTAAAATTCCCTACTATAATTATGTTGCTGTCTATATCTTTCTTGAATTCCTCCAAGATTTTCCTGTTGTATTTGGGTGCTCCTATGTTGGGTGCATATGTGTTTATAATGTTCATGTCTTCTTGATGGAATCTTCCCTTGAGTATTATGAATATCTTTCTGGGTCTCTTTCTATGGCCTTTATTTTGTAGTTTATTTTATCTGATATGAGTATTGGTACTCCAGCCTTTTTTTTCTTTCCATTTGCTTGGAATATTTTTTTCATTTTCAATCTGTGTAGGTTTTCTGTTCTGAGGTAGGTCCCTTATAGGTAGCATATGTGTGTGTCATGTTTTATTATCCATTCAGATACCCCATATTCTCTGATTGGAGCTTTTATCAATTAAAATTTAAGGTTATTATTAATAGGTACTTATTAATTTTCCCCATTGTATCCATGTTTCCCTCTCTCTTGCTCTTTTCTTCATCTGCTTTAAGCAGTCCCTTTACCATATCTTGCAGTGGTTGTTTGGTGGAGGTGTATTCTTTCAGACTACTTTTCTCTGTGAATCTCCTTGTTTAGCCTTCCATTTCAAATTACAGCCTTGCTGAGAAGACCAGTCTTGGTTGAACGTCTTTGCTTTTCATTACTTGGAATATTTCTTGCCATTCCATTCTGGTGTGTAGTGTTTCTGTTGAGAAATTGGCTGCCAGCCTTATCTGAGTTCCCTTATATGTTACTTCCTATTTCTTTCTTGCTGCGTTTAAGAATCTCTTTGCCTCCAAAACTTGACATTTTTATTATGATGTGTCAATGATTAGGCCTCTTTCAGTTCTATTTTCTTTGGGACCATCTGTGTTTTCTGAAATTTCATCACTTTTCCCCTCTACAAATTCAGGAAATTTTCTGTCATTATTTTTTTTCAAATAAAGTTACCATAGCTTATTTCTTTCTTCTCCTTGCATTCCTATGACTCAAATGTTGTTGTGTTTCATGCTATCTTGCAGTTCTCTTAATCTATTGTCCATTTATTTTTAGTCCTTTTTCACACACCTGCTGTACCTGGGTATTTTATTCTGCCTTGTCTTCCAGCTCACTAATTTGGTCCTCTGCTTCATCCAGCCTGCTTGTAACTTATTCTAGTGTTTTTTTCCACATTGTATTATTCATTTCTTTATGGTTCTTGTTCATAGTTTCATTTCCTTTTTATACTGTTGTTATTCTTACTCAGTTCCTTGTAGTTGTCAGTGAGTTCCTTGAGCATCCTGATAACCATTATAGTGAAATCTCTATCTGATAGTTGTCTTGCCTCAATTTAATTTAGTCTTTTACTGGGGAGTCTTCCATTATTTTCTATTGTGTGTTCTTTCTTTGTTCCCCCACTTTAGTTGATTCTTTTTCTTCATTGTTTGTTTCTGCAGTCCCTGAAGGTCTGCTTTACCAGCTCTATTTGTAGGGTGAACCATCATGGTAGGATTTATGTGGGACTCACTGATGCAGTCTCTTTAATCTCCTTGTCTCAATGCTCCATGTTTGCCTTTTCTTCTGTTTGAGTGGGCCTTCTTTTTGTACTTGGCCTTTACCTGTTTGTGACTCCTTTGTTGAGGTGTTTTCCCCTCCCACAGGATAACTGGTATTCACAACTCTCCTCTTGTCTTGTATGCTGTTATACAGGTATCGGTTAACAAAGCAGTATTATCAGACCAAGAAACCTATGCCTTCTAAAATAACTCTTCTACCACATCAACAGTCTCAACCACAATTGAACTAAGATTAATGAATACAAAGTGGGAAAGTGAATGTTACCTGATATGACAAAGGGAATATGAGATAACTATCAGAGGGGGGAAATACTGTTGTATAGTAAGAGGGAGGAGAATTGGCAAGAGTTGGGATGGAACCAAGGTAAAGAAAAGGAGAAAGCAAATTTTACAATCTAAGTAAAACATTCAAGGACAATGGGAAAATGAGGTAAGAAGAGGGAAGAGTATACTATAAGGTTTGAAGTAAAATTGTACAGGTACTGGATCAATGTGAGAAAAATTCCAGAAAACCCATAACAGTGTCAATAGCAACACCAGTTGAATGAAATTTATTAAAGGTGAAACAAGAATAAGAATATTGAAGACAAGCCACAAGTGTATTTGAGATGCCTACACTAAAGACAAATGATTTTCAGAGGATAGGGGTAGCAAACTAATAGGAGTAAGTAGTAAAATCCAGGTTAGGGGGGGAAGAAAGAGATAGAGAAAAGAAAAAAAAAGAAAGAAAGAAGTGGAGAGAGACAAAAATAAGATAAAAGTCCTTACTTAACTGATCAGGGGCAGGGTGAAGGCAAAAGGGATTAAGACAGCACAGCATTCTGTGGGATTTAAAGTACTAACAAGTATTGACCAGATAGGTGATCCATTTGGGAAGTACAGCAATAACTGTAATGTTTCACTCAACTAGCTACTTTTTATGAAAGATGAAAAAGAGAAAAGTGTCTTATTAGAAGAGAAAAAGAATGTGAGCTGACTTTAGAAAGCAGAGCACTTTTGCTGGTTAGATGGTGAGATATAGTGATTTTAAGGGATAGAAACTTGGCATTTTTTTGTGAGAGAATAAAGTTAACCCCTACAGTAATAAATGTCAGGATGATGGAAAAATGGATTGAGACCAGTGAAAGGTGCTTTGTGGGAATTGGAATAACAATAATATGATAAGAAATATATAATCTGAATAAAAATAATAAAAAGTAAATCACCAACAGTAGTGTGTTATTGGAATATGAGTGAAATGAAAGAAGAAATATTAAAATGCGATATGAAAGGGAGAATAAAGAAAACCAAATGAAACAATGAAATCAGATAAAAACCATAAAAAACCTAATTAAATGGAAAGAAAATAAATAAAAAATGCAAATTCTGAAGGATAGCAAAATGATATTTGTCTCAGCCATTGTTGCTTGCCCTTTGACTTCTTTCTGGATCTGTTTTTAGTATTTTCACAGCTTCAGGCTATTGTCCACATTTGAAAAAAATGCTTCCTTCTCACTTTAACCTGCCAAGAGGGTTTTGCTGATACTGCAGGCATAGGGGAGCTGTGCTCCATTTTTTAAATTTACTGTGGTTCCATGAGGATGAGGGCTTGGTTTAAGCTACAATATTAACAGGTTCTCAGTTTCCAGCCCATAACATCAGAGTGCTGTGCAGCCCACACTGTCCATTCTGTGCATATGTGCCAGGTTGGTGCTGGTAATCCACCTCATTATGCAACCCTTTGATTATAGTCTGTGAGGTGCCCTGAATGAGAACAAATCATACCCCTCTTCCTCCCTCTTTTTTTGGCCTGGGCACTGCTACCTCTCTGAGTCCATGCTGTCCTCCCTTGATCAATCTGTGAGGCGCCCCATGCGAGAGCCAATCGTACTCTCACTCTTCCCTCTTCTAGACACTAGCCTGGCCACTGTGTTCCTGAGTTCCTTGCACAATGGCTGAAATCCTCTTTGGAGTGAGTTCTCTTTGGGTGTGGCTGGCCATTACTAAGGAGTGTCAGGCTTTATACACAGACCAACTCTCTGATCAGCTCAGAGACTATCTGGGCCATGGTCAGTTCTGGCCTATCTCTTCTCCCATCTCCAGATATTACCTAGATCCCCAATTTCTCTGATACTTTGCCTGCCAGTGACCCCAACCCCAGCCCCAGCCGGTGTATGCCAGTGAATGTGTCTCTTACTGCATCTTTATCTCCCCAGCAACTTTTAAGGTCCAGGTCTCTCCTTGTGTAGGTCTGTGGCTTACCCGCTCTGGAAGGGGAGGGAGCTGCAAAGTTACAGTCACTGACAAGCCTCTCCTCCAGTGCTCCTATAGCAGCCACAGTCTCCAGTGCGGGGCCCTGGGACCTTCCCCATCCCTACAAAATCACCTATCAGTTTTTAAGAGTCTTCTGCAAACTTTAGTTTCCAAACTTCATATCAACTGGGATTCTGTTGGCTGTTCATTCTGTTCTAAAACTATGGAACCCTTCATGAATTTGCATGTCACCCTTGCACAAGGGCCATGCTAATCTTCTCTGTATCATTCCAATTTTAGTATATGTGCTACTGAAGCAAGCACAAGAGATATATTTTTAAATCAGCGTGAATATATTTTAAATTTTAAAAATTATTTTAAATATTATTATTTAAAATTTTATTTTTCTTTAATATGCACCAGTTTTTCTGAAATATTATGTAATTGCATTTATACATATGGAAATTTGACACATTCTGAGATATCCAAATATCTCTTGATAACTCATGTTTTCCTCCTCAGCATAAAACTTTTATTTTAAAGGACAATAAGGTGCATATGAAGCTAACATAACTTTTCTGATGTCACTTTGAACATTAATTTGACAATTTATAATATAGTTTTGTCTCTTTATAAGAAAATGAGTGCTTGATTTTGTCCTTGAAATTCAAAATAATTATTGATTTCTAGAGAAAATAGATGCTGTATTTAGTGTTTTGATGTTTATTTATTTCCTGTGGTTAATCTTACCAATATTTACTATGATATTTGATACATTATATAGCTGACTAAAAAGTGTCTGATAATTTGGCAAATGTTAGGGAGTGATGAGTGAAATATAAAATGGCATAATATTAGGAAAATTGGCCTTTGGAAATCTAAGAAACACTAGATTAACATTTCTGAAAATTCAATGGGGAAATTCAGCTTGAGCAGTCACTCTAGATTAAAAAATTATGAAAAGTCACAAGACAATTTCCAAACAAAAAAGACAGGAAATCATTCCAAATAGATGTAGGGAGACATTTGACATATGCATACACATCTTGGTGAGAGAGTTTTCAGCACTAGCAAATTGCAGTGCTGGCTTTCAGAGGCTGGTAAGAGTGGTGAATGTTGGAGATGATATCATCAGTGTTGATATTAGATCCTTTTCTATCCCAGGCCTCTGAGGGTCATGTCTTTTTTTGTAGTCCTTTGTGATTTTCTGTTTCTCTGAATTTAAATTTTTTAAAAATATGCTTATTAGCTTAAGCAATGCACCAGTTCATGAATTCATATGTTTACTGTACTATATGTCCATATTAAATTTTGTATTACTCAACATACATATTACAGTGATTTGGGAGGAGGAAAACTGAGTGGACAAAACACACTTGTAGGCACAGAAAATGGTCACAGAAGGAAGAGCCACCAAATGATCAATACCTACAAAAGTAACATTTATCTCATCTTGGGTTGTGCATTTCTGTGGTGGAGAATCAAGACAAAGTACTACTGTGAGAGATAACAGCTCTAAGCACTCATGGAAGTGGAGAATAGCCTGTATAGAAAGCTGAAATTTTTACTGAAGTGTTCAAGGGGACATGCCTGGCAATTGCTAAGTCTGAATTCAAGTAGAGGTGCCCTGAGAAAGCTGGACATCTTAATATAGGATCAAGAAGACCCCGGATACAGGTATTTGAATATGGTTAAGGCACAATTTCTTCAAATATCCATTTCTTTATATAAAATGGATATAATACCTACATTGCAGGATTTGAGTGGGAATTAAAATGGTATACATAAAGCTTCTAACATAGTCTAGTTATATACATTATTCTTATGAAAGTGTAGTTATTATTTTGACTTATGCTAGACAGACTTTCATACAAACATTTAAAACAATATGGAGGGCATTAAGAACCTATTCCAGGAGGATAGGCAGGTGAGCTATGGTATTATAAACAAAGAAGAAAATGCTAATTAACATAGTATCACCACCACAAGACAACATAAAGTCTCTGTCTGGGAGTGCTCTGTTTTCTGAAATGTTTACTTTGACTTTGGCTGATTTAATTCATCCAATAGTTCATTGTTTGGTCTTCTTTATGCTTTCTTTTGGTGAAGTCTCACATAAGATAAACTGTCCTTCAAGGTTAAGCCTAAGGGTAGGCTCACAAATAAGAGCAGAAAGGTACCTTAATTTGCCTCAGTAACTGTATCCTTTTTTTATGGATGATGCAGTATATCTAACTTAGCTTTCCAGTTCTCTACCAACCATATGAGGCCTGCCATTTGTCATGGATTTTGAAGAATAACATGATGTCTTTTTAGTATTTATGTCCTCTTTGCTCATATAGCTTCTCTGATCTCTTGCCCAAACCTATTTTGAGTTCATGTTTATTTCCATTCCCTTCAATTCCATTGCTACCTACAACCCAGCATGACACTGAGACATCAAATTCATCCTACTGACTTTAACCCCCTGAGTCATAAACTTGTTTCCAACCTCCAGAAATGTATTGCAAATGAGAAGACTATGAGAAGATGATTTATTATTAGGCCAGTGGTAAACAGACTTTTACAATCATTGGTTTTATCTTTGCAATGATCCTATTATCTCTCCAGCAAATTATAGAGCATTTCTGCACTGAATAAAAAGGGTATATTGTTCTCATTTAGACATTTTTTACTTCTAACTATAAATCAAGCTCAAAATAGGCTCTTAAATAAGCCTGTTTAAACTATTTATGCAAAAGACAGACTTAAGAACATCTTAACATATATTTATCTCTCCCCCACTTCCATTCTTCTGTACAGGAGAGCCAGTTGGAGATATTTTTGTTAATTTAACAGCATACCTTTGACATGGGCATTGCTAGTCACCCCTAACACATTTATTTTCTAACAGGAAATAATCTATTATTTATTTTATTAACTAACTTTGTCTTCAGACAATATGTCTCTTTACCTGAAGAGAGTGGTGCTTGGCTTAAAGTGAGAAAGAGAAAAGCTGACATCCAGAACCTAGACTGATATGATCACTGTGTCTTTGCTTTGTCATGCAATATCCTGACACTTACTGCTAGGACTTGGTATTTTTCCTCTGAACATAAAAATAATAGTACAGAATATACATACACAATAAGGCCACTCTGTGACTATGATGAATTAAAATAAAAAGAAGACCATTTCACAATCACGTCTGAATACAAACAAAACATGAAAATTGTCTATGCCACAGAATATCAAATTGTCTCACAGCCTGGCTAATTTGAAGGATCTATGTTTCTTAACCAATTACAGTTTTAGACTAAATTCAGTCTGTCCTATCCATAGATAACATTAATTAAAATAGCCAATCATAGAATTATCCCATTTCTTGACAGAATAAAATCTAGAATAAAGCCCTGATTCCCTAAAGCCTCTCCAAAATCACCTAATACAATCCCAAGCCCCTTTCTATATAAATTCTTTCTATATGTTTTTTGACCCCTCTTTAAGAAATGTGTCATGATTCCTCATGACATACATTCTTCTTTTTGCTTAAACAATTGTGCGTACCTAGTGTGTTTCTAGAGGGCATTGACATAAATGGAGGTTCTAATGAGATTCACCTGATGTACTTACTCTCTTCTTTGGATCAGGAGTCAGTGCAGTAGAAGTGAACACATTTGAGATCCCTAGCATTTTCTTTGTTTGATATGCTACCTTGTCCATGGATAAATTGTGTGCTTTATTTCTTTAACTGGAACGATTTCAAAAGAGATGATTTGGAATAGTACTGGCCACTTTGGAGAGCTTCTGACATGAACAAGAGTGTTCCTAGAGAGGTACCTTAGAATAAAAAACAAAGAACCCTCATGAGAAGAATAAATGTCTTGTCAAAAGAGAGATCATTCTTTTAATGTGAGACATACTCTCTCTCTCCTCTTTTCTGTGCTTTGAGGAATAGTAAGTACTGGCTTGTTAACTTTATGATTTGATAAAATTGTCAAGGGTCCAAGTTACTTCAAAGTCAGCTGCATGTCACTCTTCTTTTGTGTGTAAATGTAAAATCTATTTTTCTGCATCTAAACATTCTTCCCTCTCCATGCCTGGAACTGGCTCCTTTCTTTCATAATCCTCACTTTTATTCCCCCTCTTATCAAACTTTAAAGATTAACTGATCAAAAATAATTCAGTTATTTTTCATGTACTCTAAAAGGTAAAAGAAAAGTTACTAAATGGTGTTTATTTTTGAGGTATCAAAAATTATATGTCCATAATAGCCTTTGTACTACAGTTACAAAATAATAAGTAAAGACTTTAGTTTCAAGATAAAATATTTAACATAATTTAGAATTGTAGTGAAATTAGTTTGCCACATAAGAACAATGTTAGTATAATATTTTGGTTGGCTCAAGACCAGGGTTAAATTTACTTATAAATATTTGGCATTTTCCACATTGGTTTAATGTGTTTTAAAAGTTATCATTGTTTCTAGAAATTATGTAAAATTTAAAAAATATATAGAAAATTATATTAAACTCAATTGAATGCTAATGGAAGTCTATTTAAAGAGTTTAATTTAATGAAATTCCTAAAATTCTATGAGTTACAAAGATTTAGTGTGTTAACTAAATTGTAAGTTTCAGATCTATACCTAACTTTCATATCTTATACCACAGTTACTCAATAAATAACCTTTTAATGTCTGTACACTTAACAATACAAAACACTTGTCACCAAGAATTTCAAATTATTAATATTTAAAAAATAACAACACAGATCATAATATTTTTTAAAATAACAACACTCCTCCAAAAAAAGGTGGATGAGTGAGTGGAAGTTACATTTAACTTCTATCCAGAACTAATCTGGAATTACACCTAAATTGTGGAGTAACCACAATTTGCTTGTGCACCCAATTGGGATACCTTAATGATCTTTTGAAGAACAGAGTGAACACCCAAAGGAATTCCAGCTTATATGAAGTTGGGAAATCTAAGATTGCAGAGGATGTTGAAGAAAAGATAATAATGAGATTGTGTAGGGATGGTAAGGTCCCTGAGACCTGTGCACAGACCGTGACTGCTGTGGTCCATAGCCTGGGGCCTGGGACAGTGTCTGTCTTCGGAAGAGAGCTGGATCAGCAATTGGAACTTTACAGCTCCCTCCCCTCCTAGAGCAGGGAAGCCAGTCCAGCACTAGAAGAGACCTAAAAGCTTGAAGTCACTGAGCAAAATAAAGATGCAGTGGGAGATGCACAGAGGTTGTGTTCTCCTGCTGGATCTGTGGTCACCAGCTGGGACAGTACCAGAGAAATTGAGGAGCTGGGTGACATCTAGATATGGGAGAAGAGTTGGGCCACAACACACCCTGAACCACATAGTCTCAGGACTGGTCAGAGATTTGACTTATTAAGAATAGTGGATAGAAATCTCAGCCACTGTTTACTGAAATTTTGCATACTGTGGTGGGGCCAGTGAAGAGGGAGGAAGAGGGGTGCCATTTGCTCTAAATCAGGGCACCTCATGGACTGATCAAAGTAACTCAGTAGGGACTCATAAGGGTAGCAATCCCCAGAAAGACTTAATTTAATGATGGAACTAAACTGGCCTGACGGGAATTTGTGAGTGTGCAGTGCTCAGACCAGCAAAGAGGGAGGAAGGGTGCAAGTTGTTCCCACTTGGTACATCTCACCAAATAATCAAAGGGTGGCACAAAGAGGTAGATTAAAGACATCAGCCTGGCACATATGGATGGTGGGAGCCATGCAGCACTCTGAAGGTTTGGGCTGGAGATTTCACAGCTGTGAATATTGGAGTCCAGACTGACCCCCAACACAGAACCACAAAAAAGAGAAAAAAATGGAGACCAGCCCCCCTCTACCTACAACACCTAGGAAGACCAGTAGAACCCACTTGGTGATTTCAAAATCAGCAGGAGGCATTTGTTTTCTTCCAAGTATAATACAATAAGACTTTAATTTGTGAAAGGATCAAAGACAAATCCAGAGAAAGATCAGAAGGCTAACACCAACAAAAGAGACAAAATTTGCTTCATTATCCTATAGAACTTGCATTTTATTTTGTACTTTTTACTTTTTGTTATTTTTATTAATATTTATTTATTTTTTATTTGTCTTCTTTCCATGTAGTTTTCTTGGTATTGTTTGTCTGGTATCATGTTTGACAAGTTTTCTTTGTTCTCTGTTTCATATTGCATTTTAATTTCTCTTCCTTCATTTCAGTCATATTAGTATAACACACTACTCTTGGTAAAAATAAAAATTTACTTTTTATTCTTTTTATTGAGAACATATATTTCTTTTTAATGTATATTTTATAGATTATACTATTATAGTTTTCTGAATACTTTTCTCCCCTTTATTACCCCTCCTCCCTGCACCTCCACCCTCCAGTATAACCTCCCTTAGTTCATGTCCATGAGTCAAACATATAAGTTCTGTGGCTTCTCTCCTACACTATTCTTAACCTATCCCCATCTATTTTATGCCTACCAATTATGCTTCTTATTACCTGTACTTGACCCCTCATTCTTTCCCACCCATCCCCACTGAAAACCTTCCATGTGATGTCTATTTATCTGGTGATTTTCCTGTTCTACTTGTTTGCTAGGTTTTCTTTTTAGTTTAAGTTATTGATAATTATGAGTTTGCTGCCATCTTACTGTTCATAGTTTTTAATCTTCTCTTTCTTACATATGTCCCTTTAACATTTCATATAATAAGGGCTTGGTAATGATGGACTCCTTTACCTTTATGTTATCTGGGAAGCACTTTATCTGCCCTTCCATTCTAAATGATAGTTTTCTGGATAGAACAATCTTGGATGGAGGTTCTTGCCCTTCATGACTTCAAATACAGCCGTCCAGCCCCTTTTTTTCTGAAACTTTTTTTTTAAGAAACCACCTGATAGTCTTATGGGTACTCCTTGTAGATCACTCTCTCCTTTCCTATTGCTGTTTTTAAAATCTTATCTTTAATCTTAGGTAATGTAATTATAATGTCCCTTGGTGATTGGACTGTCTTTCTGTCCAATTTCTTTGGGACTCTCTGAGCTTCCTAGACTTCCTGGAAGTCTATTTCCTGAACCAGATTGGGGAAATTCTCCTTCATTATATGTTCAAATAAGTTTTCAATTTCTTACACTTCCTTTTCTCCTTCTGGCACCCCTATAATTCAGATATACAGTGCTTAAAGTTGTCTCATAGTTTCCAAAGCCTCTCCTCTTTTTTTCCTGTTTTTGTATTCTTCTTTTTTCCTTCTGTTCTAGCTGGATGTTTATTTCTTCCTTTTGTTCCAAATCACAGATCTGAGTCCCAGTTTCCTTCCTTTCACTGTTGGTTCCCTGCATATTTTGATTTATTTCACATTTGGTAGCCTACATTTCTTCCTTAATTTTGCAACTGAGTTCAGTCAGTTCTGTGAGCATCCTGATTACCAGTGTTTTGAACTCTGTATCAGATAGGTTGTCTATTTCCTCATCACTAGCTCTTTTTCTAGAGTTTTGACCCGTTCTTTCATTTGGGCCATATTTTTTTTGTCTTGGGGCACCTGTTATGTTATGGGGGTAGGTTTTCGCTAGGGATGGACAACTTTCTTTGCTGTGTTATGACACTGTCTGTGGGGAAGAGGTCAGACAGGGAAAAATGCCACTTGCTTGCTCTGCTCTAGTTTCACATTCCAAGGAACTCTCCTATGAGACTAGGAGATTCTCCCACAGCCACAATACCTGAAGTATTTTATAGCTTGCTTTGAGCCTTTAGTTTCCTGTTTAGGCAGGCTCACCTCATCCCTCCATGTTCCACCACATTTACTCACATTGTCTGTGCTCAGCTGCCTATATCCAATCTCCGCCCCTCCTCCCAGTCTGGGTGAGGGTTCTTTAACTCTTTGGTTGTTGGAGTTTCATGCAATTTGGATTTCAGGGACTTCTGGTTGTTTATTGTTTTTAATTTGGTTGTTATTCTTCTTTTGTTTCTGCAAGGAAGCAAAGCATTTTTACTTATGCCCCTTTCTTGGCTGGAATTCCATATGTTTATTTTTATATTATTGTTGTTCTCATTCTTACATAACAAGCACTCTTCCCTGATCTTGGCTCATTTAACAATCTTACTGACCTTTACTACTGTTGTGATTAACTTCATTCTCTTTCACACTATGCCAAGTATTTATCCCTTACTTCACTATATCTCACTATCTAACCTAGCGTAGGTGCTCTATTTTCTAGGGTCAGCTAACATTCTTTTTCCCCCTCTAATAAGAGTCTTATCTCTTTGTCACTTTTTTAAAAAGGTGGATAGTTGGATGAAATATCACCATTACTGCTATACATCTCCAAAGGATCTCCTATCTGTTCTCTATTTGTTAGTATATTAAATCACATAGAATACTCTCCAACTATCGTAATCCACCGTGTCTTCACCCTGACCCACTTCACATAGAAGATAAAGTGGGAGTGGTGAATAACAGTAAACATGCTATAGGAGAGAACCCACCAACAAAGGAGCCACCAAGAGGTAAAACACAAGTACAACAAGAGAATCCACTCAAACAGAAAAAAGGGCAACCCTAGAGCATGCAGAAAAAGGGATTAAAGAGACCATACCAATGAGTCCCACAGAAATTCTTGGAGTCCCACAGAAATTCTTGGAGAACATCTTTGAACATCTTTGAAATTCTTTGAACATCTTACTATAGATGTTCAAACTCTGAAGACAACTAGTAAGCAGAACGTTGGAAATTGTAGAAAAACATTAAAAAAGAGTCACTTAAAATGGGGAGACAAAGATGGACCCTTCAATCAAAAGAAATGGAAGACCCCCCCCACTAAAAGAGCTAAATTAAATGGAGATAAGCAAACAATAAGATATTAAATTCAAAAGGATGTTTATAATAATACTCAAGGAAATCACTGACAACTACAAAGACCTAGCGCTACACCAATATGAAAAAGCAAATAAAATCTATAAACAAGAAACAGGAAAAAAAGAACAATATAATGTCTAAATTTTTTTAAAAATAACACGTACTAGAAGGAATTGCCAGCAAGCTGGATGAAGCAGAGTAATGAATTAGTGAGCTGGAAGATAAGGAAGAAGGAAATACCCAGATGGAGCAGATGCATGAAAAAAACAACTAAAAATCTATGAGGATAGCTTAAGGGAACTGAGAGACAGCATGCAACACAAGATTTGAGTTATAGGAATACCACAGGAGAAGAAGATAAACAAGGGATAGAAACACTGTTTGAAAAAATAATGACAGAAAGTATTCCAAATTTGGAGAGGGGAAAAAAACAGGCAAATTTGGGAAATTCAGAGGGTCCCAAACAAGATAATCCAAAAGAAACCTGCTCCAAGATACAAAATAATTAAAATGCAAAGTTTTAAAGATAAAGAGAGAATCTTAAAGGCAGTAAGGGAGAAAGAAGAAGAAACATAAGAGGGAGCTCCAATAAGACTAGCAGCTGACTTCTCAATGGAAACACTACAAGCCAAAAAGACTGGCAAGAAATATTCTAAATAATGAACACTAAAGGCCTGCAACCAAGACAACTCTAACCATCAAAGCTCTCAATTTAAATGGAAAGCAAAATAAGCAGTTTACCAGATAAATGAAGGCTGAAAGAATACACCTCCACCAAACAAGCACTGGAAGACATGCTAAAGGGATTGCTATAAGAAGAGGAAGGAAAAGAGTGAGAGACAGAGGAACACAAGTACAAAAGGGAAAAGATGAATAATACCTATCAATACTAACCTTAAAGGTTAATGGATAAAATGCTCCAATCAAAAGACATAGGGTAGATGCATTGATAAGAAAACATGACCTGAATATGTACTGCCTATGAAAGACCCACCTCAGAAATAAAAAGAGCTACATAGGCTGTAAGTGAAGGGTTAGAAAAAAATCTTCCAATCAAATGGGCAAGAGAAACAAAATGGGGTAACAATTCCTATATCAGACAAAATAAACTTCAAAACAAAGGCCATAAAAAGGAATGAAGTAAGACACTTCATAATATTGATGGGAAGAATACAATAAGAAGACATAAACATTGTAAACATATATGCACCTACATAGGAGAACTTAAATACATAAAGAAATTCTTGGAGGATTTCAAGAAAGATATAGCAACAACACATTTATATTAGGGGATTTTAACACCCCACTCTAAAAAAATGGATAGATCTTCAAAACAAAATATCAAAAAGGACATCATAACACTGAACAATGCCATAGATGAAATGGACTAAAGAGATATATGTAGAATCTTTCATCAGAAAGAACAGAGACACAAATTTGTTTCAAATGCACATCAAACATTTTCAAGCATAGACCTCATAATAGGAAACAAAACAAGCCTAAACAAGTTCAAGGGATTTGAAGTCCCATCAAGCTATTTCTGTTAGCACAAGGGCCAACCTCAAGGAAAAAACTAAAAAAAAAAAAAAAAAAAAAAAAAAAAAAAAAAAAAAAAAAAAAAACATTCAAATTAGTGGAGATTGAATATATGTTATTAAACAGTGAATGGGTTAATACATAGATCACAGAGGAAAGCAAACATTTCTGGAAACAAATGAAAATGAACACAGAGCAAACAAAAATTAATGGAACACAACAAAGGCAGTTCTGAGATGGAAGTTCATATTGAGACATGTGTACCTAAAAAAGATGGTACATTTCAAACAAAAAAACCTAACATTATATCTACAAGAACTGGAAGAACAACAAACAAAACCCAGAGTGAGTGGAAGGATGAAAATAGTGAAGATCAGAGCAGAATTAAATGGTATAGATGCTAAAAAAATCCAAAGGATCAATAAATCCAGGAGCTGGTTCTTTGAAAGGATAAAGAAAACTATCAACCTTTAAGCAGACATATCAAGTAAAAAAGAGAGAGAACCCAAATAAATAAAATAAAAAATGAAAGAGGAGAGGTTGCAGCTGATACCACAGAAATACAAAGGATTGGAAGAAATTCTTATGAACAACTACATGCCAAGAAATTTGAAAACTTGGGTGAAATGGACAAATTTTTAGAAACATATAGTCTTCCAAACCTGAACTAAGAAGAAGCAGAAGCCCTGAACTAACTAGTAACACGTAGTAAAATTTCAGCAATAAAAAATAATAATTCCTGGCACACAAAAGCCCTGGACTGGACTGGTTCCACAGGAAAACATTACAAAACATTTCAGGAAGAGCTAATTCCTATTCTTCACAAACTATTCCAAAAAATCCAAGAAGAGGGAAGATTTCCAAACTGTTTTTATGAAGTCAGCATCATCCTGATTCCAAAACCAGATAAAGAAACAACAAAGAAAGAAAACTACAGGCCAATAATGCTGATGAACATAGATGCTAAAATCCTCAACAAAATTTTGCAAAACTGAATCCAGCAATAGATTTCAAAGATCATACATCATGATCAAATGGGATTCATCACAGGGATAAAAGGATGGGTGGTACAGTATTCCCAAATCAGGAATAATAATATATCATCTAAACAAAGGAAATACACAAATCATATTATCATATCAACTGATGCAGAAAGAGCATTTGATAAGGTACAACACCAATTTATGATAAAAACACTTAGCACGGTGGGAGTAAAGGGAGCATATGTCAACATAATAAAGGTCATATATGACTAACCTACAGCTAATATCATATTCAACATTCAAAACAATCATTTTCATTAAGATCAGGAACAGGACAAGTGTGTCCACTTTCACCACTTCTATTAAACATAGTGTTGGAAGTAGTAGCAACAGTGATTAGACAATAAAAAGAAATAAAATGTGTCCAAAATACAAAGGAGGAGTAAACACTGTCATTGTTTTCAGATGACAAGATAGTATACATGGAAAACCCTATAGAATCCACAAAAAAATTACTTGATGTAATAAGGGAATTTAGCAAAACAGGGGGATACAAGGTCAATATTCAGAAATTGAAGACATTTTTGAACACTGACAATGAAATAGTGGAAACCCAAATTAGGATAACAATCCCATTTGCTATTGCAACAGGAAAAATAAAGTAAATTAGAATAAACCAAACCAAGTAGGTAAAAGTTCTATACTCAGAAAACCACACAACACTGAAGAAAGAAATTAAGATAGACACACATAAATGGAAGCATATACCATCTTCATGGATTGGAAGAAAATAGCATCATCAAAATGACTATACTACCCAAAGCAATTCATAAACACATCACAATCCCTATTAAAATACCAATGACATATTTCACAGATATAGAACAAACATTGCAAAAATTCCTAGGGAACTATAAAGTACCCTGAATATCTGAAGTAATTTGAGAAAGATGAACAAAGTAGGAGGGATCACAATACATGACATCAAACTATATTACTAGGCCATGGTAATCAAAACAGTCTGGTAGTAGCATAAGAACAGACACATAGATCAATGGAACTGAACAGAGAGCTCATAAACAAACCCATGTCTTTAAGGTCAATAAATATTTGATAAAGGGGGCAGAAGCATTAAATGGAGTAAACATAGCCTATTCAACAAGTGGTCTTAGATCTGGAAAGGTACATGAAAAAAGTGAAAATCAAACACCAATTTACACGATACACAAAAATAAAGTCAACATGGATAAAAGACTTAAACATATGCTCTGACACCATAAAAGTCCTAGAGGAAAACATAGGCAGGAAAATTTCAGATATTACATGCAGCAATATTTTCACCAATATGTCCCCTAGACCAAGGGATATAAAGAAAAATGATAAACAGATGGGACTGCATTAAACTTAAAAGCTTCTGCGCAACTAAAGGAATATCAGAAAAATGAAAAGGAAACCAACTGTATGGGGAAATATATCTGCAACTGAAACCATGGACAAGTAATTGATCTCCAAAACATATAACGAACTCACATGCCTCCATACAAGGAAGACAAACAGTTCAATTATAAAATGGGAAGATGACCTGAATAGACACTTCAACAAGAACATACAGAGGCCCTAGAAACTTTTGAAAGGATGCTCAGCATCACTAGCCATCAGAGAAGTGCAAATTAAAATCACAATGAGATACTTCTTCACACCAGTCAGAATGGCCATCATAAACAAGTCAACAAACAAGTGCTGGTGAGGCAATAGATAAAAGGGAACCCCAGTAAATTGTTGGTGAGAGTGCAGACTGGTGGTTCCACTGTGGAAAACAGTATAAAATTTACTCATAAAACTGAAAATTTAACTGCCTTTTGACACGGCAGTCCACTGCTGGCATTTTATCCTAACAATACCGAAAGGGCAATTCCAAAAAAACTTATGCACTCCAAAGTTCCTAGCACCACAATTTATACTAGGCAAGTGCTGGAAACAGTCTAAGTGCCTATCAGTAAATGAATGGATCATAAATGTCTGGTACATTCAAACAGCAGAATACTATGAAGCAGAAAGAAAGAAGGAGCTCCTACCCTTCGCAACAGCATGGATAAAACTGGAGAGCATTATGCTAAATGAAATAAGACAGGCAGTGAAATTTGAATACCATGTGATTTTACCTATAAGTGGGACTTAATCAACAAAATAAACAAGCAAGAAAAAATAGAACCAGTGGCACAGAAATAAAGAACAAACTGACAGTGACCAGAGTGTAGTGGTGAGGGGGATTATGGTGGAAAGAAGAGGGATGGTCATGTCAAGGAACATGTGTAACAGTCCTGTTGACAAATTCAATGGGATGGGGAAGGAATGAATGTGGGAAGTGGGGGCTGGGTAAGCCAGGAGAAAGCAATGTGGGAAAAATGAGTACAACTGTCAATGAACAACAACAGAAAATGACAACATTAAATAATCAACAAACTATCTAAGTATTTTATAGTATTTCAGAGTATAAATTAACATATAAACATCAGTTGTGTTTCAATACACTAATTTTAGATTGTCTGGGTAATAAATTAAGAAATTGGGAGTTCCGGCCAAGGTGGAGGCATGGGTAGAAACCCTTCACTTCCTTGCACAACCAAAAGGAGGTTAACAACCAATCTAAAATCAATAAACAATCAAAAGCACCAGAAAATCAAACTGCATGGAACTCCAACAACCAAGGAATTAAATAAAAAATCAACCAGAACAACCAGGCCAGTAAAGTGGCAGAACACGTGAGCCAACTCAGAAACACCACAGGAAAGTGGCTAAAGGGCAGGGTAGGCTGCTGAGCTTGAGCTTAATGGGCTGCATGGGAGTGGTTAACTTAAGGGGAAACAGAGACTCACTGGGATTGCTGTAGTGGGAGTTTCTCCCAGTCTGATAGGAGAGTTCATTGAAAAGTGCACTAGAGATGAGCAGAAGAGCTGCATTGTTTTCTCTCTGGCCCACCCCCATAGACAAAGCACAGCAAACAGGGTTACCCTACCTGGATGGATACCTAAGGCCCTACTCCCTTACAACTAATCAGCTGTGCCAAGACAAAGAAATACAGCCCAAATGAAAGAACAGAGCAGAACCTCAGAACTAAGCAATGAGGAGATTGCCAACTTATCTGATGGAGAATTTGAAGCCCTGGTAATCAGAATGCTCACAGAACTGATTGAGTTTCATTGAAAAAATGAACAAACAAATGAAAGATACTCAAAATGAAATAAAACAAAATATTCAGGGAACCAACAGTGACAAGAAGGAAACCAGGATTCAAAGCAACAATTTGGAACAATAGGAAGAAATAAATATCCAAACAAAACAGAATGAAGAAACAAGAATGCAAAAAAAAAAAAAAATGAAGAGAGGCTGAGGATTCTATGGGACAACCCAAAGGTTCCAATAGCCAACTTATAGAGGTGCCAGAAGGACAAGAACAGCAACAAGAAATGGAAAACTTATTTGAACAAATAAAGAAGGAAGACTTCCCTGATCTGGCAAAGGAAATAGACTTCCAGGAAGTCTAGGAAACCCAGAGAGTCCCCAAGAAGTTGGACCCAAAGAGGAACACACCAAGGCACATCATCATTAAATTACTCAAATTTAAAGATAAAGAGAGAATCTTAAAAGCAGAAGAGTAAAGGAGAGAGTTATCTATAAAGGATTGCCCATAATACTATCAGCTTATTTCTAAAAGGAAACCTTATAGGCAAGAAGGGGCTGGAAACAAGTATTTGAAGTAATGAAAGGCAAGTACCTACATACAAGATTACTCTATCCAGCATAGCTTTCATTTACAACACAAGGGCAGATAAACTGCTTCCCAGATAAGGTCAAGTTAAAGGAGTTCATAATCACCAAGCCATTATTATATGAAACATTAAAGAGACTTATCTAGGGAAAAGAAGGTCAACAACATGAACGGTAAAATGACAACAAACTCACAACTATCAACAACTGAATCTAAAAGAAAAGAAAAACAATGAAAACAAAAACTAAGCAAACAACCAGAATAGGAACAGAATCAGAGAAATGGACATCACACAGAGGCAGTTCAGTGGGGAGCAGGAAGGAAGGAATGGAGGGGGGAATGTACAGGGAAGAAGAAGCATAATTAGTTGGCATAAAATTGATGGGGAGAGATAAAAATGGTATAGGAAACAGAGGACTCAAATAACTTATATGTACAACACATAGACATGAACTAAGGGCAGGGGGAATGCAGGAGGATTGGTGGGGCGGGATGGAGGGGGGATAAAGGGGTAAAATTGGGAAAACTGTAATAGCATAATTAATAAAAAATACTTAAAAGTAAATTAAGAAATTATTTCACTTAAAATAACAGCAAAAGGAATAGCTTGGCAAAAACCAAGCATAACATTGCAATAAAGTAAAATAAAATAAAAAAAAATTAGGAAGATAAATTTCACAAAGAAATGGAAAGGTTTGTACAGTGAAAACTATAAGATATTAACTAAAGAAATTAAAGAAGATATGTTTAAATGAAAATCCTATGTACCTGGATTGTAAGGAAAATATACTATTAAAATGTTCATACTGTCCAAAACCATATATAGGCTAAATGCATCTTTATTAAAATTCCAATGTCATTTTCACAAAAATAGAAAAAAGAATTCTAAAATTCCTATGGAATCACAGAAAACTGTATAGCCAAAGTCATCTTGAAAAAAAAAATATCTAGAGTCATTACATTTCAAAATATACTACAAAGTTAGAATAATGAATACAGTATGGTACTGACATAAAAAAAGACATATAAACCAATGGAATAGAATGGATAGCCTATAAATGAACACACATATACATGACCAACTAATCTTAAACAAAGTCATGAAGAAAACACACTGGGGAAAGATTAGTCTCATCATTAAATTGTGCTTGGAAGATCTACATGTAGAAGAATGAAATCAAAAATTTATTTTACATCATATATTAAAATTAACTCAAAAAGTATTAAATACTTAAACATAAGTGTGAAGCCACTGGAAGGTTCTATTTTAACAAGGAAAATTCTTCTGCTGTGGTGTTGCCAAATAAAGAAAGAAAGGGTAGAAATGGGGAAGCCAATAAGGATGCATTTCTGATGACTTAGGCAAGATATCAAAAAGTGATCATATTCTATATATATTTTCAAGGAAGAGCCAATATGATTTGCTGACAGTTTGGATAAGAGACATGAAAGAAAGGGAAATAAAAAATGGCTTCCATATTTGTCCTGAAATTGGAAGGAAGAACTTGTCATTAACATGGTGAAGACTGCAAAGTAGTGTAAGTTTAGTTTCTGATATGGAAAATCTTATGACTAGGAAGCAGGCTAGAAGTTTCGTGTCTTGGTAATTAATGGAGAAAGTATATCAAGTTAAAGAAGTAACAACTACATCAAATGATGTCAATGGGTCAGTAAGATTGAGGACTGAGAAGTGTCCATGGCATTTATCAACATGGAGGCTGTTGCTGACATTGAAAACAGCTGTTTCAATACAGTGGTGGGGAAAAATGCCTGATTTGGGTATGTTTGAAAGAGAACATAAATTTTCTTTCTGCTAGCAAACATGCATTGTACTTATTTCAAGAATTAGTAAGTCACAACTCATTTCTGGAGATAATAGTAACTGTAATAGAAATGGTAGAAATGGGTAAGCAACTGGAGGGAGAAGTGGGGTCAAGAGAAATGTTTGTTATTAATATAATAGAATATTTGTATGTTTATGGGAATTACACAATAACAACAGAGAAACTGATGATGTGAGAGAGAAAGAATAATTCATTGTTGGTTTGATGCTCTTGAATAGGTTAGAGGAGGTCAAATCTAAGCCACAGGTGGAGGTGTTTGCCTTCTGTAGAAGCAGAGTTTATTCTTAGTAACAGAAGAGAAAGCACCATAAGATTCAGGAAAAGATTCAGGCTGGTGGTGGTAGCAGTGCTTATAGAAACTCATAGAATTTCTCTTCTGATTGTTTCTTCTCTCCGTGAAATAGGATGTAAAGTTATCAACTGAGAGTAAGATTAAGGGAGGTGTTGGAGGTTTAAGGTGAGATGGAAATGTACAATAGCTATTAGGGAAGGTGAAAGACTAGATGAAATGGGGACCTATACTGTTATTGTTCTGGCATCAGTAAGTGATCTGTTGAGGTTCATGGCCACAAAGGTTAAGTGGTCAGTATAATTTTGTCTTTTTCTTCATCAATGTTTAGGGATATATATATATATGCAAATGCAGAGTAGGCAGAGGGTTGAAATTAATCAGGTTTGAAGTTTTTTTTCAGCAAATATAAAGATGCAGGAGGGAGGCAAGAGAATGGGGGTATATATAATTTAATAATGGACTTTAAACTTGATAAGGATAAAGCTTTGGATGGTATGGCTCAGTGGATTGAGTGGTGGCCTGCAAACTAAATGGTCACTGGTTTGATTTCCAGTCAGGGCACATGCCTGGGCTGTGGGCCAGATCCCCTGCTGGAGGCAAGCAAGAGGCAATTACACATTGATGTTTCTCTCCCTCACTTTCTTCCTCCCTTCCCCTCTCTCCAAAAATAAGTAAATACAAATCTAAAAAGAAAAACCTGATAAGGAGATAAGTGAAGGCATCAAGAATGAAGAAAATACCAAAGTTATAGTGAAAGGCATATGAGCGTTAAACTGCTCAAAGATGATGGGGCCTGGAGAAAAGGGAGATATTCCTCTTGCTCCTAATTGCCCCTCCAGCCCCTCCCTCTTTCATAATTATCCTTACCTTAGCTTTGAACTGTTGAACCACGTGCCATCAGATTGTCATCTTCATTCACAGTCATCTATAGACTCTAGGTCCAATGATATAAGGGAAAGAATACAAGCACAATGTGAGAAGATTTTAGGGAAAGAAGTGTCTAGGTTTCATTTACACTCTAACACAAAAAAGGAAAGAAAATATCAAGAGAAGAGACTGAGGATAGTGAAGATTTTGCTGATAAGTTCCAGAAGGCAGTAGAAAGATTTTAGAAATTGGAGAAGGGCAAGGGATGATGTAAAATAATGTGACATCTGGGTAAGGCAGAGGGGGGTCTTCTAGGAGTACTGAGTATCTTATAGTGATATATATAATCTGGGATAAACAGGCATTTGTAAAAATATGATGCACACTATGCTTATAATTTTATTCAAACTCATATTTCTAAAACTCTATGAATGCAACATTATGGAATGAGATAGAGTATACAATATTATATAAACTATAAATCACACTACAAAATTAAAATATTACTATTTTGGGGATTGTGATTATTATTATTTCCTGCTACATCTGGAATCCTAAAATGCAGAATCTTCATTTAAAAACTAGAAAATGGTAGCCAAAGAAATTCTGAATTAAAAATCTGTAATATTGAAAGTCTTTGGATATATGGTTGCTTAAATGAATGCAACCTAAATCATGAATGATCAGAGGTGGAGAAGCTTTCAAAATGCCACATTTTGCAAAACCTGCTCTTTGTTCAAGGATAGCATGAAGTCAACTGTAGGCTGTGGACTTGGAATTGTTTAAGTGCCCTATGAACAGGTCTTTAATAGTCTTCTGAGTTTAACTTCCCTTACCCTTTAATAACTGCCCCATAGTCTTAAAGGGGGAAGAGGCTTGCAGGAACATCTATAAAGGACACATGGACAAAACTGAAGGGGGGTATGATCAAGAGGGTATGGCTGGGTTTGGGGGAGAGGTGGGGGGAAATGGAGACAACTGTACTTGAACAACTATTAAAAAATTAAGAAATCACTGGGCAGCTTGTGGGGGGAACTCTGTGCATGTACCCCAGTACACCAAGAATGAAAATAATACTACCAAGACATGATCTGCTTGGGGAGGAGAGATGGTCAAACTCTCAAAGGAGAAAGACCAGGAGTCCCCTTCTTCAATGGTATTTATTAGGTTCTTAACACACAGGGATACAGGTAAAGCTCATCAATCAATGTCAGGAGGCAAGGATCAAACAATATATAATATTTCAAAGAAATCTGAGGGCTTAATCTGAGTCAGTGTCTGTCAGGTAAGGGGGTTGCAAAAAACTTTAGGAGACATACTCATTTCCTGCCCGGACCCCTATTATATGAATGAGAGCACTTTTAGTAAAGCAGTCTTCACAGGACTTTATGAATTCTTATGCCCAATCACCCCGGAACCTGCTCTAGCTGGCAGAAGGCCGTGCCCCCTCCCCTTCATGGGTTCAGGCTTAAGTGGATTACAGCCAGGAAGCGCTTCTCCCAGATGGAATGGGGACTCGGGCTATGTCAAAATAGCCAGGAGGAGAGGGTCCTTCGCCCCCTCTTTGCTGCAGCCCCCTGAGCCCTTCCTTGATGACTTCTCACGTGATAGTGTCTGGCTTGGGTTGCCCCTCCCTTAAGGAGTCTTACCCGTCTTTGACTAACCAACCAAGCACTGGGGACCAGAGATGGATGAAGCAGAAGCAACATTCCTGCCAGGGAGATAAGCTTTGTCTCCTTAGTGGCTCACAGTTTGGAGGTTCCTCACTCAGTCTTAGCCCTGTGGGGATGGATGGGAGGAGTGATTACAACTTCTGAAACTAGACAGAGCGGTTTCCAACAGCAACTGTTTTTAGAAAACTTTCATTGTGTGCTCAAGCTCTCTGCTTATTTATCTCTTTATGTTATAGTTTCCTGCCCTATAACAGCTTGTGAACAACCTGCTAGGTCCTTATTTTTTTAAGGTTTTATTTATTTATTTTTAAAGAGAGGGAAGGGAGGGAAAGAGGAAGAGAAACATCAACGTTTGGTAGCCTCTCACACTCCCCCTACTTGGGGCCTGGTCTGTACCCAGACTGGGAATGGAACTGGCTACCCCGTGGTTCGCAAGCCAGCACTAAATCCACTGAGCCATATCAGCCAGGGCTCAACCTGCCAGTTCTTCAAAGATCAGCTAAATGTCACCTCCCCAACAAAGATATCATCTTTGCATTGTACATATAGTCTATTTCATTTCACCCATTCTTTACAGATTGGAAATCTAAGATTATGAAATAGAGTGACTTGGGCAGTGATTTACACATAATAAACTTTTCATAAAATTTTGATGGATAGAATGATTTTTTTCTTTACACAGGAAGCAATATATAATACTTCTTAAAAACATTGGTTTTGAAATAAAAATTATATTCTTATATTCTTTGAGTTTCAGTGTCTTCTGCTATAAAAAGGAAATAATACCAGCTTCACTGGATTGTGGATGACATTAAATGTGATATTGTAAAAAATTTGTTTAGCACAGTATCTCTCACAAGGTAAGTACTCCATAGATGTTAGCTATAGTTGTTAGCAAGTGTGTTTAGAGCAACTTAAAATTATTTTTTGTTTACCTGAAACTCAAATTTAACTGGAAATTCTATATATTTTTATTTTCTTAATCTTGCCACGCGACACTGGTTCCTTTTATTAGCTTTCATTTTCTTGGGGATTAATTTGAGGAATACATTGGAAAACTCTTGTAGTTCTTTTGTAGCTTGTTCCTTGTCTGTGAATCACTTGTTTTTGAAGGCTTCCATCTTGCAATAATAAAGCAGAAATATTCTGGTGTTGTCTTCTGAAAAATAAGGATATATATATTATTTTTAAGTGTTTTCTCTGTGCAAGATTTATTGTAATGTGCTTTAAGATCATTAACATATTTATTACTACTACCAATCCCGACAGCCTTGGATGATCATTGCTACTGATATGACATTTTATGTATGAGAAACCTGAGGTTCAGAGAGCCTAAGTGACATTTGAAACTTATTCTTGAACCTCAGTAAACTAGATGGTAGTCCTACTCTTTTATGTACTATCCTATGCTGTGTGTAATGAAGTCTACAACCATGACAGATAATCCTGTATAAAATTATGTGGAAAGTGTTAGATTGCCTTATATACCAGATATGGAGAAGGCCAGTTATCCTTCTTTCCTTGGATTCAAGGCCTGGTTAGACCACTTTAGCATGGGCACTAGAGTGATATCTCAGTACTCTCCCTTCTGTCGAGTCTGGTTCACTTACCTGAGATTTTTTCTATCTTGTTGGATTCTATTCATGAAATTCAAATGTCTGAAACAGACACTGTAGCCTTTTGTTAACTCTCAACTTTTCTAAGTACATTAGTTTCAAATGGAACAGATGCATCAAAATAAAATATTATCCAGCATGTGTTTGTGTTCCATTGATAATCAAGAATATAAACCATATTGTTTCCTAGATGATCTTTTTTGTTTCTATAGGCTAGAATAGAAACCTCCATCATGGCAATCCCAGTAAGAGTTCTGACCAGGCTCATACGCTTTAGAGAGGTCCAAGTGGAGGTATTTGTTTATTCAAATTTCATGATGGATGCCACATTCAAATGTTGTTCAGAGCTATATGAGAGTGGGTTAATCCAGTCTTTGCTGCTATTCACCTTTCATTTTTATAACATTCTATCCTCCTTGCTAAGATGTGTTATATCATGTGGCAGTGAAGAAAGCAAGGAATGTGCAGGCCTTCATTAACCCCTTATTAGAACCAAGGTTACTCAACTGAAGCCCTATCTTTTATGCTGACTTCTGAAGTTAGAAGATGATAAAACAAAAAGACAAACATTCAGCCATGTTACTTTCCATTAAACAGTATTCTAGCTGCTTTCTCAAATTCCCCCCTCCCCTGGCTTGAACATCAGTTATCTATCCTTGGTCCTTTCATCATTCAAATTTCAGGCCCCATAAATCCTTGTCTGGATGAATTATACAACCTTCATCCCATTCACTGTGAGAAGCAAGTATCTATAATTTTTCAGAGAATGCTTTGTTCTCAGGTTATTGGTCTGAGCAAAGAGAGCATAGTTAGCCTGCATTGTGCACCATACAATTTGAAGATGGTTCCTTACAGAATTTTTAATAAGGGTTTTCTAGATTAGCTCCAAAATCCTAATTGTCTTCCATTGCATGTTCCTAGCTGCTTCACTTGCTCTGAAATGTAAACAGTAGTTGTGGACTTGAGCTCTGGGTGAAAGAGAGGCCAGAATGCAGCTCATGTGTAGGGACACTAGACCAAGGCCTATAATGATGCACTTGAGTTCAAATAGAGACCCAATTATGCTCTGTGAGCTGCCTCAGTTGGGGACAGAACTTTTCAGAGAGATTATCAGTGAAACACCCTAAAATGTTCCACATCAGCCACACAGCTTTTAAGTTTGGGAATTTTTTGTTGACTCAGCATAGACACTATACAAATCACAAAATTATATTTCCCAGAACAAAATATATTTTTGGAATTTAATTTCTCCCCAGTGTACCCATAAGGAACAAATTCAATGAAAGCTTTTAGGATTAGGAGCATTGCTATTAAATGTTTTAGGTCATAAATCTTATATACTTTCAGAATTACTGTGGTTTATTCTGCCTAATGGTGCCTTTTTAGCACATTCTGCAATATTTACCCTGTGGAAAAAAGTTAGTCTAACACTGTGAAGCATTTATGGTGCATTCTTAACATTACCTATGTAAATCTTCAATTATCCGACTAAATACAATGGGTATTTCACTTGTTTTTTTCTTCCCAAAAACCCATGGATTACTAAATAGCTGTATACATTCAAGGATTTAGAGTTTCCTGGGAGTTCTTTGTGTTCACACAAAGACATTGAGCACAAGTATCCCTCTGAATTGGTAATTGATCTCAATTTTCTTTAGGCTGTTTTTGATGATATTCGTCAATTTAAATGATACCCTAACATAGAGATCACGTCTGATTTTTTTTAAATACTGGATTTCTACAACTTATAATAAATCAATATGACTATTAAATGTTCTCTATGTGTACTACTGGACAACATTTAATGCCAAAAAAAATCTCACCTAGAGTTTCATTACACATAAGAAATTACCAAAGTTTTCTTTAAACTTTAAACACAGCTCTGTGTGAACTTTCCTAGAAAAACTCAGACACCTCTTCCTGCCCCTTTATATGTAAATTGTCGTATCAAAGAGCTGGTGTTTACTCTGAGCTCTTTGAAATTCTAATCACTTGTATACACCTCCCCGGCCCAGTTGTCTTTTCAAATTTGGATTACTTACAATTGGCTATTCGTGAGTATTGAAATATATAATGTGGAATGTCAGCCATTTAAGAGCCTTTAAAAATTCATTGTTCTGCCCTGGCTGGTGTGGCTCATCGTGTTGAGTGTGGACTGTAGAGTAAAGGGTAACTGGTTTAATTCCCCATCAGGGCACATACCTGGGTTGCAAGCCAGGTCCCCAGTAGGCAAGCACATTGATGTTTCTCTACCTCTCTTTCTCCCTCCCTTCCCCTCCGTAAAAAGAAAGAACTAAAATGTTTTTAAAAATTCAGTGTTCCATTTTATTTAATGGAAATTTAAATGTTTGATAATGATTTTTAAAATGACCCTCCAATTTTCTTTATTTTAATATTAACATCTTTTCTAATATCTTCTGTGCATTTTGAATGCCTTTTTAATTAAACAGGTTGTTGGGAACTGCCCTGCCTGGTTTCAGAATTGTAACCCCCCCACAGCTAACTAAGGCTGAGTAAAGGACCTTGAGACCATAAGCCACCTAGGAGAAAATGCTTATCTTCCCATCTGGGGCACTGCCTCTGCCCCCTTTACTTCACTGTGCTTGGTCCTGGGCAGATGACTGGTTAGCCAATGATGGGTAAGATTTATCAAGGGAGGTGTGATCTAAAACAGTCATGGCCATAATGGAGCCATCAGGGAAGGACTTGGAGGGCTATAGAAAAAGTGGGTGGTAGATTCTCATCCCTCATTTTGACATAGCCTGAGTTCTCATTCTGTCTGTGAGAAGTCTAATCTCTTGGCTGCCTTGCTTCCTCCACCTGACTTAAGCCTGAAACAATGCCAAAGGATGGTATAGCCCTGGGCAGGAACAGGCAGTTCCCCAAGGCAATCAGGCCTAAGAAAGAATGCATAAAATCCTGTGAGACCTGCTTTGCTAAAAACACCCTCCATTTTTTGATAAGGGTCCAAGCATAAAATGAGTTTGTCTCCCAAAGTTTTATGGCCCTTTAGCTAACTGACCCTGACTCAAAATAAGCCCTCATAGTTCTTGAATGTTACCTATTGTTTGATCCTTACTGCCTGACAATAATTGATGAGCTTTACCTTTATTCCTGTGCAAATTGAACCCTATAAAAACCCATCAAGGAAAAGGCTCAAGACCCTTCTCCTCTGAGAGATTGAGCACCTTCCCTCCCAAAGTAGATCATGCCTTGGTAGACTCATTCTCATCTGTGGCAGACGGGGGTACTCTGTGGGTGGAGCCCCACATAGCAGATATGGTACCCAGGAATCATAAGCTTGAAACCACTTAACAATATCATCAAGTTAATTCATCTTGATTTGTCCCACTCAGAGTGGGGATACTCTGGGGTGTAGGTGCCTATGCATTCATGCACACACACACACACACACACAGTTACATACATATACAATGTCTTTTGCAAAATATATCTCCAGAAGAAGGCTTTGTAGTCTTACTCAATATCAAGTTTTTGTTCCATTAATTAAACTTTCAGTATATCCTTTATAATATCTGCTTTGATGTCCTTTTCTTGCACCTTTCATTCTTGCCCTGCATCTGAGGTGAAATATGCTGAAACACATCACTACTTTGTCACTTGGAATCACTTTGGTTCTTCCTGGATGCTGTCAGGAAACATCAGAGGAATGTTTACTTATAGTAGGCCCAGTGTCATTTTCCACTTAACATGTGTTTTTATGATATATAAGTTCCACGTGTAGGTTGGTTCTCATCATTCTGTGCTAAGATTACCACAACAATTCAATACTAATCTATCTGTCTACTTTTAAGACTAATCCTCATGCCAATTACTCCCCATTGGTTATACGTAAAAAGCAACTCCTTGCCCTTTGCCTTCAGATTTATTTATAGTCAGAGCCCAGTATATTTTACTGGTCTTCTTTCCCTCTTCTCACTAACTGAATTCCTACTTATGGGTCCTTAAAAACAAGTTTGTATTAGCCTCTTTGCCTTTGCACATGATCTTTATCCAAACAGGGATGCTTATCTTTTCCTATAATCATTTCTTCACTACTCATTTTAAAGAGTCAGTTCCACTTCCATTCCCTAAATCAAGCCTGCATCATCCTCTCCAACCCATAGCTTATCACCCTTTCTTTTGCTTTCTCCCTTCTCTAGAGAGACCATTTTATCATTCTGCTCTTGTGGAGAAATTTTGAAATTGATGTTTACTCTTACTTACAAGCTGAATGTGTATGTATCACCCCCAGTGTAGGAATATTAGAGCCTCTTATTAGAAGTTGTGTTTGCTACTTTCCAATATTCCTGAAAGTACTTGAATCCTGGCTTTATTTGGGATAATTTTAACTTTCCATTTTTATGCAAGTGATGATAATCAACCAAGATTATACTAATCTTCCAATGTGTATGTTATGTTTTCCTTTATATATGTGTGTTATATTAGCTGTGAAGTGAAAAAGGGTAATATTTTAAATTATTTCTATTTGAATAACTCATGGTTATGAAGATAAGAGTACTTTTATTATTGTTTTCTCTACTATGAATTTATCTATTTGATCAGAAAAGGTGGCATATATTATTTTCCATCTTCTTGCTTCTTCAAATGATCCTTCCCATGCACACAAGCATACTCTATGAGTTCATAAAAATATAATCACAGTTTCATCTCTTTTCCATAATAAGCTTGGAACACATAATATGCATTAATTTTGACCCATTACTTCTCATTGTAATTATTCTTGGAATTCTCACATTTATTTGGCTCTATACCGTTCCTCATGAGTTGTGATTTAGAATGTGGTTTTATTACCTCAGTTGGTCAAACTTCTTAGTATTTGTTCTCTGTCATCATATACCAAAACTGAGGCAAGAGACACACTGAGAACTTTTTGGAGCAGCTCCAAAGGAGCTACCTAATATATATTAGGCCTAGCTAATATGGGAGAGTGATTAGACAATAATACCCCATTGCTTACACCTTTGCTAGACACAGTACTAAAACAATGTACCTATACTGAGGTCACTCTACACAGCCAATGTTAGCATGACTTATCTGTATTTTTTCATGCATAAGATACATTACACACATTGTATCATGCAATATTCAAATGAATGTATATTTTATGAACAATTTATGCAATACATGTTGATGATATAAAATTGATTCTGTGAATTATTCAGTAAGTATACCAAAACTTAGAAGCTGTTTCTGCATTTCTCAAAACAAATTTTGTCCCTTGAGAAAATGAAGAGCTGCTTATTTTTGCATTTGAAAGAAAGAACTAAAATGTTTATTTAATTTTACTTTAGCAAATGATTCTGAACTGAAAAAATTCTGTTCATTAATGATTATACACTGGGATATTTTAGGAGATCACAATATATTGTCTTTACAGAGCATTGTTAAATTTAGATCAGCCTTGTTTCACCTTCTGTGAAAAAGTAAATTTTGAGCAAGATTATCAACCTATCAAGGCATGAAAATAAATCAAATATACTATAGAAAATCATCATGTTAGCATTAAAATGTTTATTCTGGTTTCATATCATAATTTTAGTGTAATGGCAGAAAAACAACTAACATTTTACACACTTCATGTTGGACTTCTGAAAAATGAATAAATGATACATTTTCTATATTACATTAAAATTTAACTTCTAGGGTTTTTACTACAGGAAATTCAATATCAGGGATGCTTAGGTAGCAAATATGAAGAATGTATTTTAGAATACACCCTGTGTTTAGTTTCAAGAATGAAACTTAAGTGTCTCTACTTTAGGTAGAGAATTCACATAAAAACCCTAAACTCCAAATTTGTCATTACCTAGTGCATCAAGATGTTTTTGGCTGTAAGCCATAGACACTCCAACTTAAACTGCTTTTAATCCCTGGCTGGTGTGGTTCAGTGGATTAAGTTGCTCACTTGCAAACAAAAGGGTCACTGGTTCGACTCCCAGTATGGGCACATGGCTGGATTGCAGGTCAGGTCCCAGGTGTGGGAAAAGATCAGGAAAGAGAACCCTTTTGCGTATGTTTTGGCCATTTGTATATTTTCTTTGAAAAAATATATGTTCAGTTCTTTTGCTCATTTTAAATGAAATTTAAGTGTCCAGAAATTATTTTATTTAGAGAATTCACATAAAAAACCCTAAACTTCAAATTTTGCATTACCTAGTGCATCAAGATGCTTTTGGCTGTAAGCAACAGACAATCTTGTGTATATATATATAAACAGTTCAGATATTTCACACTAGTAGATCAATCATTCTTATTAAAGAAAATAAGTATATATTAGTCAAGAAATTTTGTTTTTTGAACAACCACATAACAAGTAATTTTTTTTTATTGTTGCTCAAGTACAAGTGTCTCCATTTTCACCGCACCACACCACCTGTGCCATCCATCACTGCCTCCCATACCCAATCCTACACTCTTTGGCTTTGGGCTTGTATCCTTCATACCTGTTCTTCAATGAACTCCCCACTTTCATCCCCTATTATCACCCTCCCCCATCTTCCCCTCTCATTACTTTCGGTTTGTTCTTTATTTCAATGTCTCTGATTTTATTTTGTTAGCTTGTTTGTTTTGTTGCACTCACTAGGTTTCCTACAGGTGATACCATAGAGTATTTCTCTTTTACTACCTGGCTTATTTCACTTAGTATAATGCTTCCCAGTTCCACCCATGCTGTCCTGAAGGATAAGAGCTCCTTCTTTCTTTCTTCTACTTACTATGACATTGTGTAAATGTATCATAGTTTTTTAAGCTGCTCATTTACTGACAAGCAATTAGGTTGTTTCCAGCACTTGGCTATTGTAAATTGTGCTGCTATGAACGTTGGGGTGCATAGGTCCTTTGGAATTTATGTTTCAGTATCCTTAGGATATAATCCCAACAGTAGAACTGCTGGGTCAAAAGCCAGTTCCATTTTTAGTTTTCTGAGGCAATTCCGTACTGTTTTCCATAGTGGTTGTACTAGTCTGTATTCCCACCAACAGTGCACTAGGGTTCCTTTTCTCCACATTCTCTCACAACACTTGTTTGTTGATTTGTTTATGATGGCCATTCTGACTAGTGTGAAGTGGTATCTCATTGCACTTTTAATTTGCATCTTTCTGATGGGTAATGATGCTGAGCATCTTTTCCTATGTCTCTGGGCCCTCTGTGTGTCCTCCTTGGAGAAGTGTCTATTCAAGTCCCTTGCCATTTTGTAATTGGTTCTTTGTCTTCGTGGAGTGGAGTCATGTGAGTTCTTTATATATTTTGAATAACAAACTCTTGTCTGAAGTATTATTGGCAAATATAATTTTCCATATGGTTGGTTCTTCTTTCATTCTACTGCTATTTCCTTTAGCCATTCAGAAGCTTCTTATTTTGATGAAATCCCATTTGTTTATTCTTTCCTTTATGTTCCTTGCTCTAAGGGACATATTGGTGAAAATATTGTTGCATGGAATATCTGAGATTTTCCTGCTTATGTTCTCTTCTAGGACTTTAATGGAGTCAGGACTTATATTTAATTATTTTATCAATCTTGAATTTATTTTTGCATATGGTGTAAATTGGTGACTGAGTTTCATTTTCCTGATCTATCTGTCTAGATCTCCCAACACCATTTGTTGAAGAGACTGTCTTTACTCCATTTTATTCTTCTGCCCACTTTGTTCAATATTTATTTATTCATTAATTCATTCACTTATTTATTTTTAGGCAGAGGGGAAGAGAAGGAGAAAGAGAGGGAGAGAAGCATCAATGTGTGGTTGCCTCGCATGTGCCCCTTACTGGGAACCTGGCTGGCAACCCAGGCAGGTGCCCTGACTGGGAATCAACCCAGCTACACTTTGGTTTGCAGGCCTCCCTCAATGCACTGAACTCCACCAGCCAGAGCCACTTTGTCCAATATTAATTGACCATAGAGACTTGGGTTTATTTCTGGGCTCCTTATTCTGCTCCATTGGTCTACATGTCTGTTCTTATGCAAGTGCCATACTGAATACTGCATAATGGTAATCAACAGATTACCATTGCCTTGTACTATAATTTGATGTCAAGCATTGTGATCACTCCTACTTTGTTCCTCTTTCTCAAAATTGCCATGGCTAACTGGGATCATTTACAGTTCTATATAAATTTTTGAGATGTTTGTTCTATATGTGTGAAATATGTCATTGGTATTTTAATAGGGATTTAGTTGAATCTATAAATTGCTTTGGGTAATATACACATTTTGATGATGTTGATTCTTTATATCCATGAACACAGCATATGCTTCCTTAATTTCTTTCTTCAGTGTTGTATAGATTTTTAAGAACAGGTCATTCACTTCCTTGGTAAGGTTTATTCCTAAGTACTTTATTTTTCTTGTTACTATAGCAAGTTTTTTTTTTCCTGAACTCTGTTTCTGATATTTCATTTTTGGTATATAAAAATGTCTTTGATTTCTGAATATTGACTCTGAATCCTGCTGTTTTGCCTAATTCACCTATTACATCAAGTAGCTTTTTGGTGGAATCTGTGGAATCTGTGGGGTTTTCTAAGTATACATTCATATAATCTGCAAACAGTGACAGTTTTACTTCCTCCTTGAAAATTTGGATGCGTTTTATTTCTCTTTCTTCTCTGGTTGCTCTGGCTAGGACTTCCAATACTGTATTGAATGGAAGTAGTAAAAATTGACATCCTTGTCTTGTTCCTGATCTTAGTGGAAAAGCTTTTAGTTTTTGCCTGTTGAGTATGATGTTGGTTGTAGGTTTCTCATGTATAGTCTTTAACATGTTCAGGAATTCTCCTTCTACTCTTAGTTTGCTGAGAGTTATCATAAATATGGGCTGTACCTTATCAAATGCTTTTGCCACATTTATTAATATGATCATGTGATTTTTGTGTTAGCTTTTGTTCAGGTGATGTATTATATTTATTGATTTGTGAATATTGTACCATCCTTGGTTCCGGGGGATGAATTCCACTTGGTCATGGTGTATGATGTTTTTAATGTATTACTGGATGAGTTTGCCAATATTTCGTTGAGGGTTTTAGTATCTATGTTCATCAACGATATTGGCCTGTAGTTTTCATTCTTTGTTGTATCTTTATCTAGTTTTGGTATTAGAATAATGCTGGCTTCAAAAAAAGAGTTTGGGAGCCTTCTCTATACTTGGATTTTTTTTTTTGCAGTAGTCTGAGAAAGATAGGGATTAGCTCTTCCTTAAAAGTTTTGTAAAGTTCTCCTGTGAAACTGTCCCATCCAGGGCTTTTGTGTGCCTTGAAATTTTGATTACTGCTTCAAATTCATCAGCTGTTATTGGTCTGTGCAGGCTTTCTTCTTCTTTATTCAGTTTTGGAACATTATATTTTTCTAGAAATTTGTCCATTTCAGCTAGGTTTTCAAATTTCTTGGCATATATTTCCTCATAGTAATTTCTTACAATCATTTGTATTTCTGGGGTATCAGTTGTAATCTCTCCACTTTCATTTTTGATTGTGTTTATTTGGGTGCTCTCTCTCTCTCTCTCTCTCTCTCTCTTTTTTTTTTTATGATGAGTCTGCCTTTAAACTTCTGGCGGGTTTTTTTTTTAATGTTTTCAAAGAAACAACTCCTGGATTTATCGATACTTAGAATTGTTTCTTTACTATTGATGTCATTTAATTCTACTCTGATCTTGGCTATTTCCATCCTTCTCCTTGCTCTTGGTGGTCTTTGTTTTTGTACCTTCAGCTACTGTAAGTGTAGGGCTTTGTTGTTTATTTAAAATATTCCTATCTTTTTTTAGGTAAGCCTATATCACTATTATCTTTCCTCTTGGGACTGCCTTTGCTGTGTCCCATTAGTTTTGGTTTGTTATGAGTTCATTTTCCTTTGTTTCCACATATGTTTTTATTTTTTCCTTGATCTAATTATTAACCTATTCTTTTATTTAATAGCATGCTATTCAATTTTCATGAATTTCAGTGTTTTTTTATCTTTTTCCTTGAAGTTGGTTTCCAGTTTCACTCTCTTTTGGTATGAGAAAATGCTTGAAATGATTTCAAAATTTTTGAATTAGTTGATGTTGGTATTGTTTACTATCATATAGTGTATCTTTGAAAAATGTTCCACATAAATTTAAAAAGAATGTGCAATCAGACATAGAACAAACACTTCAAAAGTTTATATGCAACCATAAACGACCCCAAATAGCAGCTGCAATTTTGAAGATGAAAAACAATGAAGGAGGGATCACAATATCTGATACCAAACTGTATTACAAGGCCACTGTAATCAAAACAGACTGGTACTGGCATAAAAACAGGCACATAGACCAATGGAACAGAACAGAGAGCCCAGAACTAAACCCAAGTCACTACAGTCAGTTAATATTTGACAAAGAGGACAACACCATAAAATGGAGTAAAAATAGTCTCTTCAAAAAATGGTGTTGGGAGAACTGGAAAGCTACGTGCAAAAAAATGAGTCAAGCACCAACTTACACCATACACAAAAATAAATTCAAGATGGATAAAAAACTTAAAAATAAGCTGTGACGCAATTAAAATCCTAGAGGAGAACATAGGCAGGAAAATCTCAGATATCTCACGCAGCAACATTTTTACTGATATGTCCCCCAGAGCAAGGGGTATAAAGGAAAGAATAAACAAATGGGGTCTCTAAAAATAAAAAGTTTCTGCACAGCTAAAGAAAACAGCATTAAAATAAAAAGAGAACCAACTATGTGCGAAAACATACTTGCCAATGATACCTCAGACAAGGGTTTAATCTCCAAAATATACAAAGAACTTACACGACTCCACTCCCAGAAGACAAGCAACCCAATTAAAAAAATGGGCAAAGGACTTGGACAGGCATTCCTCCAAGGAGGACATACAGAGGATTCAGAGACACATGAATAGATGCTAAATATTGCTAGCCATCAGAGAAATGCAAATTAAAACCACAATGAGATACCACTTTACACCAGTAAGAATGGCCATCATAAACAAAGCAACAAACAACAAATGTGGGAGAGGTTGTGGAGAAAAGGGGACCCTTGTTCACTGCTGGTGGAATTGCAGACTGGTACAACCACTATGGTAAACAGTATGAATTTTCTCAGAAAACTAAAAATGGAACTGCCTTTTGACCCAGCAATTGCACTGCTAGGATTATATCCCAAGAACCCTGAAACACCATTCCAAAAGAATCTTTGCACCCCAATGTTCATAGCAGCACAGTTTATAATAGCCAAGTGTTGGAAGCAGCCTAGGTGCCCATCAGTAAACGAATGGATCAAAAAACGATTGTACATATACACAATGGAATTCTATGTGGCAGAAAGAAAGAAGGAGCTCCTACCCTATGCAACGGCATTGATGCAACTGGAAAGTATTATGCTAAGTGAAATAAGCCAGGCAGTAAAAGACAAATACCATATGATCTCACCTTTAACAGGGACCTAAGCAACAAAACAAACAAGCAAGCAAAATATAACCAAAGACATTGAAACAGAAAATGGGACGACAGTAACCAGAGGTGAGAGGGGAGGGAATTTCAGGGGGAAAAGGGAAGGGATTATAGGAACAAGTATAAAGGACACATGGACAAAACTAAGGGGGGTGGAAATGGGAGGGAGGTGGGGAGCACTGGTGGGGTGGACTGGGACGGGAGTAAAAGGCAGAAAACTGTACTTGAATAACAATTAAAATAAAAAAAATAAAAAATAAAAAGAACATGTATTTTGCTTCTTTGAGATGAAAGGTGTTTTTTATATCTATATCTGTATCTGTATCTGTATCTATATCTATATCTATCTGTATCTATATCTATATCTATCTAGCTACACACACACACATATATATTAAGTCCTATTCATCTACAACATTGTTTAATGCTACAATATACTTGTTGATATTTTGATTGGAAGATCTATCCATTTTTTACAGTGTAGTGTTAAAATACTATAGTATAACTGTGTTGCTGTCTATATCTTTCTTGAAGTTTTGGAAGATTTTCCTCTTATATTTGGGTGCTCCTATGTTGGGTGCATATATATTTACATTGTTATGTCTTGTTTATTGATTCTTCCCTTGAGTATTATGATGTGTCCTTCAGTCTCTTTATGGTTTTTGTTTTGAAGTATATTTTTTCTGATATAAGTAATGCTAATCCAGGTTTTCTTTCCTGTGCATTTGCTTAAAATATTTTTCAAACCCTTTATTTTCAGTTCATGTAGCTCTTTTCTTCCAAGGTGGGTCTGTTTTAGACAGCATATGTGTGAGTCATGTTTTCTTATCCATTCAACTGTCCTATGTCTTTTGATTGGAGCATTTAATCCATTAACATTTAATGTTATTATTGATAGGTATTTATTCATTTTCTCCTTTTGTACCTGTGTTCCTCTTTCTCTCACTGTTTTCCTTCCTCTTCTTATAGCAGTTCCTTTAGCATATCTTACAGTGCTAGTTTGGTGAGGTGTATTCTTTCAGCCTTCTTTTGTCTGGGAAACCCCTTACTTCACTTTCCATATTAACTGAAAAACTCACTGGGTAGAGTAGTCTTGGTTGCAGGCTTTGCCTTTCATTATTTGGAATACCTTTTGCCATTCTCACCTGGTGTGAAGTGTGTCTGTTGAGGAATCAGCTGCTAGCCTTTTCAGAGCTCCTTTGTATGTTACTTCTGGCTTCTCCCTTGCAGCTTTTAAGATCCACTCTTTGTCTTTAAAACTTGACATTTTAATTGTGATGTGGCTTGGTGTAGGCCACTTTGGGTTCATCTTGATTGTGACCCTTTGTCCCTTCTGAACTTACTTGGCTTTTCACCTCTCTATGTTCAGAAAAAAAATTGTCATTATTTTCTCAAGCAGGGTTTTTGTCCCTTGCTCTTTTTCTCTTCTTTCTGGTATTCCTATCATTTGAATGCTGTTGTGTTTCATTTTGTCTTGGAGTTCCCTTAATCTATATTCTTGTTTTTCTAGTCTTTTTTCATGTAGCTGCTCTACCTGGGTCTTTATTTCTACCTTGTCTTCCAGCTCACTAACTTGGTCCTCTGCTTCATCCATCCTGCTTGTAATACCATCTAGTGTGTTTTTAATTTCAGAAATTTTATTCTTCATTTATTCCTAGTTCTTGTTTATAGTTTCTATTTCCTTTTACATATTATGGTGGTTTTCACTCAGTTCCTTGTAGTTGTCGATTAGTCCTTTGAGAATCATTATAACCATTGTTTTGAATTCTATATCTGGTAGTTTGATTGCCTCCACTTCATTTATCTCTTTCAGTAGGGAGACTTTCATTCTTTTTGATTGCAGGGTTTTTCTTTGTCTCCCCATTGTAGGTGACTCTATTTGTTCACTTTTGTGCCTCCAGATGATTTGCTTTGGTAGTTGTCTTTGTAGGGTGAACTTCTATGTTAGGAGTTATGGAATTCAGAGGTGTTATCTCTTTGATCTCCTTGTCTGTATGTTCTTGGGTTTCCCTTTCTTCTGTTTTTGTGGGTTCTCTTGTTGTACTTGTGTTTACCTGTTGGTGGTTCATTTTGGTGTGTTCTCTTATCCAGTGGGGTTACTGCTGTTCACAAATCCCTCCTTATCTTGTATGTGATCAGTGGCAGGGTGAAAGCAAAATGGAAAAAGACAGTGGGAGAGTATTCTATGGGATTCAAAGTACCAATAAATATAGAACATATAGGAGATCCTTTGGTGAAGTACAGTGATAATCGTGACATTTCATCCAACTAGCCACTTTTTATAAAAGGTGAAAAAGAGATAAGACTCTTATAACAGGGGAGAGGGAATGTTAGCTGAATCCATAAAACAGAACGTTTGTGTGAGTTTAGGTGTTGAAATATAGTGCAAATAAATGATAGAACCTAGGCATAGTATGTGTGAGAATAACTTAACCACAATAGTAATAAAGCTCAGGAAGACAGTGAAATGGGCCAAGTCCAGGGAGAGGAGCTATGTAGTATTTACAATAATATGGAACAAAAAGTATGTACAATAATACTGCAACAAAAATAATATGACAATAAATACATGATCTGAACAAAAATAATTGAAAGTAAAATACCAAGATGAGTGTGTTATTGGAATATGAGTGAAGTAAAAGAAGAAAAATTAAAATGCAATATGAAAGAGAGAAGAAGAAAAACCAAATAATGAAAACAAACAAACAAACAAACAAACAAAATGAAGAAAACTAATGAGAAAGAAGATTAATAAAAACTAAATAAAAGGAGTAAAAATATTAAAAACATAATAATAAACATAAACAATAAAATGCAAGTTGTATGGGGTAGCAAAGTGAAATTCATCTCAGACTCTCCGTTGTTAACCTTAGCTTCATGATCCCTCTCTGGATCTGCTTTTGGTACTTTCACAACTCCAGGTCTTATTGCCTCACACTTGGGAAAAGAAAACAAAAAAGCCTCCTGCTGACATTAAACCCACTAAGTGTTAAGCAAGTACTTAACTGCTTAAGTGGTCTTCCTGATGCTGCAGGCAAAGAGGGGCTTGGCTTCAACTTTTTCCTTTCCTGTGGTTTTGCGAGGATGGGGGCTAAGTCTGGGCTGAAATATTCACAGGTGCCCAGCCTCTGACCCAGGCCTTCAGAATGCTTGGGGCCCACATCATTTATCTGCACCCAGCCAATGCCTTTAATCCACTATGTTGTTCTGCCCATGAGGTCCCCTGATTAGGAGCAACTCACATCCCACCTCTTACCTCTTTGCTGTTTTGGGTGCTATGCATACTCAAAATCCCTTCAGGGCAGTTTAGTTCCCCTATTAAATTAAGTCTATCTGGGGACTGCTACCTCTGTGAGGCACTGCTGCTGCACTTTGATCAGTCTGTGAGGTGTCCTGATTTAGAGCAAATTGTGCCTCTCCTCCTCCCTCTTCGATGACCCAGCTGTTGCATGAGAGTTACTTAAACAATGGCTGAGAGCTTTTTCCTTTTTTTTTTTTTGAGTAATTTCCTCTTGGTTTTGAGCCTGCTGTTATTTTCTTAAAGATTTTATTTGTTTGTTTGTTTGTTTATTTGTTTGTTTGTTTATAGACAAATGGGAAGGGAAGGAGAAAGATAAGGAGAGAAACAATGTGTGGTTGCCTCTCATGCAACTCCAGCTGGGGACCTGGCCTGCATCCTAGGCATGTGCCCTGACTGGGAATTGAACTGGTGACCTTTTGGTTCATATACCAGCACTCAGTCCACTGAGCCACATGAGACAGTGCTGCACCCGTTGTTCTTAAGAAGTGCCCTGCACAAGACTTCCTTAACCAGCAGCTGAGAGACTTTTTTCAAGTAAATTACTCTTGTTTGTGCCCACCACTCTTAACAAGTGCCTGACTTTTCACACATCCCAACTCTGACAAGTCTGGAGACTATGAGGGTCAGGGTCCATCATGGCCTAATTCCTCTCCCTTCTCTAGGTGTCACCCAACTCCCCAATTTCTCTGGTAATATCCTGGCAACAACCACAGTACTAGTGGAGGAATATCATCTTTGTGCATCTTCCACTGTGTCTTTATTACCCCCAGTGACTTCAAGCATCCAAATCTCTCTGGTGTGGAGGTGCCTTCCCTGATCTTGTAGGGGAGGGAGCGTCAGAGTTACAATCACTGATCCAGCTCTCCTCCAATGCTTCTTCAGCAGCCACTGACCCCAGTGCCAGGAGCCAGGTCACAGACTGCAGCTGCCTTGGTCTTCAGGCATGTCCTAGGGACCTTATCATCTCCATGGAATCTCCTTACTATTTGATTTTCAATGTCCTCTACAATTTTGACTTCAAAACTTCACAAAAGCTGGGACTCCATTGACTGTTCACTCTGTTTTTCAGAAGATAGGCTAGGTATACCAGTTGGGTGCATGAGCAAGCAGGTTCAGCTCCCACCAACCTCGCTGCCATCTTCAGTCTCTTAACAAGTAAAACTTTGATCACCTACTCTATACAAGCAAATGAGAAAAAATATTCTAATAGCAAAGTCCTTGCCCTCCATAACCTGAGCATGGTAGAGGGAAACAGATATAGATATAAATACATGGAACTGTTGTAGATTTTAGAGAACATATGTAGGCTATAACTCTCGTAAAAGGGGGGTGTTGGAGTAGGAAAGGTACAGGAGTGTCCAACCCACAGCCCATGGGCTGCATGTGGTCCAGGATGGCTATGAATGTGGCCCAGCACAAAATCATAAATTAACGTAAAACGTTATGAGATTTATGAGGATTATGTATTGCAATGTATTTAATGTATGGTCCAAGTCAATTCTTTTTCTAGTGTGGCCCAGAGATGCCAAAAAGTTGGGTATAACTAGTAGAAGAGGAGACTCTTGAATTTTTAAAAAATGACTAAGTAGATGGTGTGGGCACAGGAGTTGGATGGTATTTCACATAGAGAAAACAATGCAAGTAGGTGGAGTTCAGGATTTTTGAATGATATAGTTTGATGGAGGGATAGAAAAAAGAAGAAGCCTGGATTCTAGAGTGCCCAATATATATTCCCTGTTAAGTATTTTAGTCATGGTACCAAAGTAAGGAGAGTCATAAGATGAAAGCTCATGCTTCATATTTTCATAGATTTTTGATTGCTAGTATAACTAGTATTACTAGAATCTGGCAAACAAAATCTTAAAAAATATATTGTTAATTTTCTCCTGTTACATGATAGTGAGTTTATACCCTCTACTCAACCCTGACTCAGAAAGGAGGTGTTCCAAATATTTCATGATTTCCAAATCACAGTAACTTCCCCAAATTTCTCTCAGTGGTTCCAACGTTCTCGTGATTAAGATTTTAGTGGGTGGTAGTGGAAAAGGGATGTGTGGCATGTATTACTGAAAGATGACAACACAGTCAGGTAGGATTTTGAAATGTCTTACTATTTCAAATTTTATATTCCAAGTAGGTACCCCAGGGCATATGCTTTTCTGTTATAAACAACCGATATTAAAGTTGCAGACAAAACTTAAGTAGGTATTGTAATTATAGTACAAAATGAACAAAGAAAAGCAATCATATAGAAGTAATAACATCACATTCTACCTTAATAAAAAAGAGTCTGCTATTGGGGAGATAATAAAATGTAAAGATTCCTACACTCTTTGAGTTTCATGCTAATTATATCTTAATATCAATAACTACTAATGTTATAGTTCATTATTTACCACAATAAGAATTACAAAACAAATTTTTGTCTCAGAAAGATAATTCTAGATACCTTGAAAAGGATGGATGGCAGTGAGCCAATGCCAGAGACAAGGTGACTCATTAAAAGTTTTTTAAAAAATCTTTAAATTGATTTAAAATCTGACTGCAACTTCTAACAATAAAATTTTACATTTGAAACCTATTATAGCATATGATTTTACATTTTGTTACATTTGGTAATGCTGTATCTTCAGTCAGATAGTCTTCTGACACTGCACCTAATCTATATTACATTAATGCATTAATCTGAGTTTCTTTATGAATCCTGAAGGTTGACCAGGCAGCATCTCCAGCTTATTACAGTTTTATTTCCTATTTTTACCACAGTATTCATTAAATCTTTTAAAGTGAAATTGTCTCTAGAAAGGAAGGACTTATAGTGCACTGAGTTGATGATCCAGTGGATGCATCTGTATAAATGATGGTGTTTAGACAAAAGAAACATTTTTATGTTTTTATGGAGTGTTTTTTTTTGGGGGGATAGGTTGCATGGAGAATATTTGGGGATTTACTTTTGCAGAGTTATTGTGCCAAATGCATCTGGGAGTGTTTTCCTTCTACACTCCTTTTACAAATTCTTCTGTTTGCATACCTCTCTTGTTAATTCTTCACTATTATCATTGGCTGTACTTTTAAAATTTAAAACTCAAAATATTAGTTCTTTTAAAATTCAATAGATATATAATGATATATGGGACATTATGCAATTTAAATATTAAAGATCTCTATAAAACATAAAGTTTGAGAGCCCCTTTTTCCATGCACCTCTGACAACCCCACTACCCAGAGTTAATAGAACTTTAGTAGTTTTTGAAAATATAAGTGTATCTTCCTGTACAACTCTATCAACAAATGTCCTTTTTGATGTAATCTTTATTGTATTTTTAATTACCATTTAGTTCCCTTATACCCTCTCCCCCAGCAAGCACAATACTGTCCCTTTTACTTTATGATGATTACATTTTCATAGAATTAGTTATATATATTTCCTGTTTATTTTTATAGTCTGCCCAATATTTCTTTGGATATTGTATTATAAATTATCTTATCAAGTTTTTATTGATAGACAATTGGAATGTTTCCAGTTTTCCATTATTGTAACCAATATTGCTGAGCTCATATAACAATGAGTACATATGGTAATATTACTAGCACACAAACACCAAACATTACATTGCTGATTTAAAAGCATATGCATTTTTTAAATAATAGAAAATAATGTATGTTTGACTCTAATTCTTATCCCTGGCACAGAGCTCCTACCCTGTAATTTCTCGATAAGTTGAGAGTATCTTTTGTTCTAATATTTGGATTTTGACCATAGTTCCCGACACAGACAAGCTAAATCCTTAGGATTTCCTGGGTGTTAGGAGTATCCTTTATTCTTATGAGCCAAGTCTGGGTGGGCTCCTGGATAGGAACTCACCATCAGAAACATCAAGCTATAATTTGAAGCTTGGAATTTTCAGTCCCACTTCCCATTCTTCACAGAGGAGAGAGAATCAAAATAGAATTAATAATAAGTCATTTCTATGTGCTGAAGCCCCTCCCCAAATCCTAATAGTATGGGGTTTGGACTGTTTCCAGGTTTATGAGTACATGAAGGTGGAAAATCTGGGAGGTTGGCACACCCAAAGAGGGCACGGGAGTTTCATGCCCCTTCCTATATATATCTTACCCTATTCAGCACTTGCATCTAGCTATTTCTGAGTTATGTATTGTTATAATAAACTGGAAATCTAATAAGTAAACTGTTTTCTTGAATTCTGTGAACCACTGTAGCAAATTAACTAAACCAGAGGAAGGGGTCATGGGAACCTTCTATTATAACCAGTTGATTATATGTGTTGGTAACATTTTGGACTTGTTTTGGATTCTGAGGTGAGGGGTAGAGGGAAATCTTGTGGAACTGAACCTTTAACCTGTGAGATCTTACTCTCTTTTTGTTAGAAAGTGTCAGAATTGATTGACTTGTGGGATACATGGATGGTGTTACACAATTCCTTGATATGTAGAAAACCCACATACATGCTGTCTGAAGTGAAGATTAGTAGCATACTGTGAGAGTGAAGGAAATGCACAGAAGTATGTTTTTCCTTTAGAACATTTTTGTTTAATTTAAGTTTTTTTTCCTTGTTAGATTTTGGACATCTGCATTTAGACATTTCATAGATATTGGCAAATTAACTTCCCAAAACATTGTATGATTTTACATTTTCATCCATTTCATAATAGAGTTCCTAGTTCCTGAGACCATTATCATTACTACTATTCAAACTTGTGCTTTGGCTGATATGATTCAGTGGATTGAGTGTTAGGCTGAGAACCAAAAGGTTGCCAGTTTGATTCCTGGTCAGGGCATATGCCTGGGTTCCAGGCCAGTGCCCCAGTAGGGGGCATATGAGAGGTTAACACACAGTAATGTTTCTCTCCCTCTCTTTCTCCTTCTCTTTCCCTCTCTCTTAAAATAAATAAAAATAAAATATTTTTAAAAATCCGTATTTGCCTCACTGATAGAACATGATACCTAACTTTAATATTGCATTTCTTATGGGGATTATTTTAATTATATAGTTGTAATTAAATTAGATCTTTCTTTCTTTCTCGATGTACTTTTTGAAATTTCCTTTCTAAATGCCTTTAATGAAAGTTAACAATACCAGCTTTCCATTTTGTCACTGTTACAAAACCTTACTCTCATTTCTGGTCGGAAATAAGAGTCATGATTTTCTTCTTCATTCTGTATATTGGTGTGCCTGGTTGGTTGTTCATCCAGCATCCACTACCCACTTTGTTCTGATCTCCCTGTAGTCGAAGGAAAATTCCCACTCAAAATTTTTCCTCACCTTTAACAGGAACCTAAACAACAAAACAAACAAGCAAGCAAAATATAACCAAAGACACTGAAATAGAGAACAGGCTGACGGTGACCAGAGGGGAAAAAGGAGGGAATTTCAGGGGAAAATGGGAAGGGTTTACAGGAACAAGTATAAAGGACACATGGACAAAAGCTAAGGGGGGTGAAAATGGGAGGGAGGTGGGGAGCACTGAGGGGGTGGACTGGGATGGAAGTAAAAGACAGAAAACAGTACTTGAACAAAAAATAAAGTAAATTAAAAATTTTTTTTTCCAATGGTAAGACTGATTATGCCAATAGGCACCAAGGAGATATGAAGAGATTTAATTGATGATATAATGAGGCATACTGAGTAGAGCTGTGTGGCCCCCAAACAAGTCATAAAATGGCTTGAGGGTTCTCGAATGAACGCCTGGTTTTTGTTTTTATTATAGTTAGGAGGCAGGGCTAGGTGAGGATTCTAATGAGTGAGCCAGGCTTGAGAGATTTGAACATCCTGCTGATGTCAAAAAAGGTCACATACAGGCTTTCTGATCTCTTTGCCCAGTTGTCATACAATAGAGGAAGAAAAAGGGTTGAAGCTTGAAGCTTTATTCAAACATAGAAAATGAAGTGAGACTCTATTACATCCTGCTAAACATATTCTCATACCCATCTTTCCTCTGAACTGTATCTTCTGTCCCTCAGTGCAAGCTGGTGCCATTCTCAGCACCAGAGTAAGCTTGATCATTATAAAGCAATCCTATTTATTTGCTATTACATTAGTACAGAAATCAGGCATGTATCAATCAGCACAAAGAGTGTCCCAAGCTATAAGGAATTGAAATGTGACCAAATGTTAACTTTAAATATCCAAGGAGAGGTTTTGTTTGTTTGTTTGTTTTTGTTTTATTTATTTATTTTTTTACCTGGGAGATGAGGTGGTTTGAGGGAGTGGAAAGTTCTAGGAAAGCTTTCTCCTGCTTAAGAAAAAAAAAAAACAGTTTAAGAGAGAAGCTATCTTCCTTTGTACATTGCTATGTGCATATGAAAGATCTAAAAGAACAGTGATTCCACTTCCAGATTATTACTCAAGAAAATAATAAGAAACGGAGTCAGAATCCTGCTTTGTCGTATCTCATCACTATACTGCCATACTACATTTTTAGTCATTTCAGCCAAATGGTTGATTTCATTGGTTTATACCAATTTCACATGAATTTTCTATTAATTTACCTGAAAACAATAAAATCATTTATCTTCTGAAGTAATGAATATTCAGTGAAAATCTTGTTGGGTGTTATGCTTATAGAAGTATGAAATTTAAAAAAATATATGGGACATCTAGACAATGAAATACTACACAACAGAAAGAAAGAAAGAACTCCTACCCTTTGCAACACCATGGATGGAAATGGAGAGCATTATGCTAAATGATATAAGCCCCGGAATGAAAAACAAATACCATATGACCTCACCCATAAGTGGAACCTAACCAATAAAACAACAACAAAAAAAAAAAATGAACAGAATACAAGCAGAGCCATGGAAATAAAGAACAAACTTACAGTGATTGAGGCAGGGGAATGGGGTAACAGGGGAAAGAAGGGAAACATGAACAAAGAACCCATGGACAAGGACAATGCAGTGGGGATTGTATTTGAGAGTGGAGGTTGGGCAGGACAGGTGAGAGCAATGGGGAAAATGAGGACAACTGTAACTGAACAACAATAAAAATATAATTAATAGCCCTGGCTGGTGTAGCTCAGTGGATTGAGCATGGCCTGTGAACCAAAGTGTTGCTGGTCCAATTTCCAGTAAAAGCACTTGCCTGGGTTAGGGGCCAGGTCCCCAGTGGGGGCCACATGAGAGTCGACCAAACATTGATGTTCTGCTCCCTCTCTTTCTTTCTCCCTCCCTTCCCTTGTCTCATAAAATAAAGTAAGTAAAATTATTTACTGGGAATCGAACCTGCGACCCTTTGGTTTGCAGACCTGCACACAGTTAATTGAGATACAGCAGCAAGGTCCACTATAAAAATATTTTTGTTGAAAAAAATTTATTGTTGTTCAAGTACAGTATTCTACTTTTTCACTCACTATTCCCCACCACCCCAGTACTCCCCACCTACTTCCCCTGTTCCCAGCCCCCCTTGTTATTCTCCACCTGTCCTTCATAAATGTTTCTGTAACTCTTTCACCCTTTCCCCCACTGTTCCCTCTCTTCTCCCCTGTGGTTACTGTCAGGCTTTTCTCAATTTCAGTGTGTTTGGGTATATTTTGCTTGTTTGTTTTCTTGATTAGGTTGCAGTTAAAGGTGAAATCAAATGGTATTTGTCTTTTGCCACCTGGTCTATTTCACTTACCATAATGCTTTCTAGTTCCACCCATGCTGTTGCAAAGGGTAGGAGCTCCTTCATTCATTCTACCACATAGAATTATATTGTGTCAATGTACCATAGTTTTTTGATCCATTCATTTACTGATGGGCACCTAGGTTGCTTCTAGCACTTGATTATTGTAAATTGTGCTGCTATGAACATAGGGGTACGTGGTTCTTAGGATATATTACAACCATGGAATTTCTGGGTCAAAAGACATTTCCGTTATTCATTTTCTGAGAAAAATCCATATCATTTTCCATTGTGGTTGCACTAGTCTGCAATCCCACCAGCACTGCACTAGGGATTCTTTTTCCCTACAACCTCTCTAACACTTTCTCTACAACACTTGTTGTTTGTTGATTTGTTTATGATGGCCATTCTGACCTGTGTGAAGTTGTATCTCATTGTAATTTTAATTTGCATCTGTCTGATGGCTAACAATACTGAACATCTTTTCATGTGTCTCTGGACCTTCTGTCTGTCCTCCTTGGAGAAGTGTCTGTTCAAGTCCTTTGCCCATTTTTTAATTGGGTTGCTTGTCTTCTTAGAGTGGAGTCGTGTGAGTTTCTTTATATATTTTGGACATGAAACCCTTGTCTGACGTATCATTGGCAAATATGTTTTCCCATATGGTTGGCTCCTTTTTTTTACTTTAATACTGTTTTCTTTAGACTTGAAGAAGCTTTTTATTTGTAAAATACCCTAGCTGTTTATTCTTTGCTTTATGTCACTTGCTCTAGGAAACATATCAGTGAAAATATTGCTGCATGAGATATCTGAGATTTCCATGCTTATGTTCTCCACTAGGAGTTTAATGGTGTCACAACTTATATTTAAATCTTTATCCACCTTGAATTTTTTTCTGTGTATGGTGTAAGTTAGTGCTTGAGTTTCATTTACTTTCATGTAGCTATCCAGCTCTCCCAACACCATTTGATGAAGGAACTATTTTTACTCCATTTTATGCTGCTGCCTCCTTTGTTGAAAACAAATTGACCATTGATACTTGGGTTTATTTCTGGGCACTCTATTCTGTTCCATTCATCTATATGTTTGTTTTTATGCCAGTACCAGGCTGTTTTTATTACAATGGTCTTTTAATAACATTTGGTATCAGATATTGTGATCCCTTATACTTTGCTGTTTTTTCTCAAAATTGCAGAAGCTATCCAGTGTCTTTTATGGTTCCATATACTTTTTTGAAGTGTTTGTTCTATATCTGTGAAATATGCCCTTAGTACTTTAATAGGCATTGCATTGAATATGTAAATTGCTTTGGGTAGCATGGACTGATCCATAAACATGGTATATATATCAATTTGTTTGTGTTTTCCTTGATTTCTTTCTTCAGTGTTGTGTAGTTTTATGAGAACAGGTGTTTTATCTCCTTGGTTAGGTGTATTCCTAGGTATTTTATTTTTGTTGTTGCTACATCAAATGGGATTTTTTTTCTTGATTTCTGCTTCTGAAATTCATTACTGGTGTACAAAAATGCCTTTGATTTCTGGATATTGACTTTGTATCTCACTGTTTTGCCAAATTAATTTATTAGGTCGACCAGTTTTTTTGGTGGAGTCTTTAGAATTTTCTTTGTACACTAACATGTTATCTGCAAATAATAACAGTTTTGTTTACTCCTTTCCAATTTGGATGCCTTTCATTTACTGTTCCTGTCTGATTGCTGTGGCTAAGACTTCCAGTACTATTCTGAATAGAAGCGGTGAAAGTGGACAACTTTGTCTTGTTCCTGATCTTAGTGGGAAAGATTTTAGTTTTTGTCCAATGAGTATGATGTTGGCTGTAGGTCTCTCATATATGGCTTTTATTATGTTGAGGAATGCTCTCTCAATTCCCACTTTGCTGAGTGTTTTTATCATCACTTGGTGCTGTACCTTATCAAATGAGTTTTCTGCATCTGTTGACATGGTCATGTGATGTTTGTCTTTGCTTTGGTTTATGCGATGTCTTACATTCTTTGATTTGTGAATACTGTACCATCCTTGCATCCCTGTGATGAACCCCACTTGATCATGGTGTATGAGTTTTCTAATGTATTTTTGGATATGGTTTTCCAATATTTTGTGGAGGATTTTAGTGTCTATGTTCATCAGTGATATTGGCTGGCAGTTTTCTTCCTTCATTGAGTCTTTATCTGGTCCCGTGAATAAGATGATGCTGGCTTTGTCAAAAGTGCTTGTTTTTTTGTTTTTTTTTTTTCCCTTGGATATTTTGGAGTAATCTGTGAAGGATAGCAGCTAGCTTTTCCTTAAATGCTTTGTAGAATTCTCCTCTGAATCCATCTGGTCCAGAGTTTTTCTGTGTTGGGGATTTTTGATTACTGCTTTGATTTCATCAGGTGTTGTTTGTCTGTTCAGGCTTTCTGCTTCTTGTTTATTCAGTTTGGAAGTTTACAGTTTTCTTGAAATTTGTAGGTTTCACTTAGGCTTTCTAATTTTTTGAAATATAGGTCTTCATAGTTACTTCTTTGAGTCCTTTGTATTTCCATGGTATTAGTTGTAATCTCTCCTCTTTCATTTCTGATTGTTTTTATTTGGGTCTTTTTCCTTTTTTTTATTGATGGGTCTGCTTAATGGCTTCTTGCCTTTATCATTTCATCATACCAGTTGTAGATATATTGATTCTTAGAATTGTGCTCTTAGTATCTATGTTGTTTAATTGTGCTCTGATCTTGGTTATTTCCTTCCTTCTACTTGCTCTGGGCTGTCTTTGTTGTTGTTCTTTTAGTTCCTGTAGATGTAGGGGTAAGTTGTTTATTTTAAACATTTCTATCATTTTAATGTAAGCCTGTATCACGATGACCTTCCCTCTCAGGAATGCCTTCACTGTATCTCATGAGTTTTGGGTTGTTTTGAGTTCATTTTTATTTGTTTCCAGAAACTTTTTTATTTCTTCCTTGATGTCATTCTTGACCCATTCATTTTTTAATGGCATGCTATTCAATCACCAGGAATTTGAGTGTTTTTTTTTAATTTTTTTAAAATATTTTATTTATTTATTTATTTCTAGAGAGAGGGGAAGGGAAGGAGAGAGAGTGGGAGAGAAACATCAATGTGTCCCCTACTGGGGACCTGGCCTGCAACCCAGGCATGTGCCCTGACCGGGAATCGAACCGGCAACCCTTTGCTTCACAGGCCCACGCTCAAACCACTGAGCTACACCAGCCAGGGCTGGAATTTGAGTGTTTTTGAGCTTTTTTCTTGATGTTGGTTTGTAGTTTTAGTCCCTCTTTGTTCGAGAAAATGCTTGATATGATTTCAATTTTCTTACGTTTGTTGAGGCTTCTTTTGTGTCCTATATTGTGGACTACCTTTGAAAATGTTCTATGTGCATTTGAAAAGAATGTGTCTTTTACTTCTTTGGGATGAGAAATTCTATACGTCAGGTAAGTTCATTTGATCTAAGACATTGTTCAATACTGCAATATATTTGTTGTAATTGTGTTTGAAAGATCTATCCATCTTTGACATTAGGGTGTTGAAATCCCCTACTATAATTGTGTTGTTGTCAATATCTTTCTTGACATCCTCCAAGATTTTCTTTATGCATTTGTGTTCTCCTATGTTGGTTGCATGTATATTTACTATTTATATAAATAGTATACACTATTTATTTCTTCCTGACTGATTTTTTTCCTTGAGTATTATGAAGTGACCTTCTTGGTCTCTTTTCCTGGCCCTATTTTGAAGTCTATTTTGTTCAATATGAATATTGCTACCTGGCTTTTTTTCCTGTCTATTTGCTTGAGATATTTATTTCCAGCCCTTCACTTTCTGTCCATGTAGGTCTTTTTGGTCTGAGGTGGGTCTCTTGTAGGCAGCATATGTGAGGGTCATGTTTTCTTATTCATTTATGTATTTTTTGACTTTTAATTGGAGCATTTAATTTATTTTTGTTTATGATTATTATTGATAGGTACTTTTTTATTTCCATTTTTATGCCTGTGTTCCTTTCTCTCTCACTCTTTTTATTCCCTTTCCTGAAGCAGACTCTTTGGCATCTCTTGCAGAACAGGTTTGGTGCAGGTATATTCATTTAGAGTTCTTTAGTCTGGAAAGCTCTTTATTTGTCCTTCCATTTTACTTGAGAGCCTTGCTGGATAGAGTAGTCTTGGTGCCAGGCCTCTGGTTTTCATTACTTATAATATTTATTGCCATTCTTTTGTGGCTTGGAGTGTTTCCAATGAGAAGTCAGCTGAAAGTCTTATCAGGGCTCTCTTGTATGTTACTTCCTGTTTTCCCCTTGCTGCTTTTAAGATTCTCTCTTTGTCTTGGAATGTTGCCATTTTAATTATGATATATCTTAAAGTTGCATCTTTGTGTTCTTCTTGATTGGGAAACTACATTTCCTGGATTTGTGTAACTTTTTCTCTCATCCAATTAGAGAAGTTTTCCATTATTACTTTTTCAAACAGGATTTTTATCCCTTGCTCTTCTTCTTCACCTTCCGATATCCCTTGTATAGAGATATTATTATCTCTTATATTGTCTTGCAGCTCATTACCAGCTGTTCATTCTTTCTGAATCTCTTTTTTTTTTCTTACTCTATCCGGGTGTTTTTTTTCTACCTTGTCATCTAGCTCAGTGGTTCAATCCTCTGCTTCATGCAGTCTGCTTGTAATTCATTCCAGTGTGTTTTTATTTCTTCCTCGTTTTTGGTTATATTTCTATTTGGTTATATAGAAATATATTTCTATATTTCTATTTGGTTACATTTTTATGCTGATGTCATTCTTACTTAGTTCCTTGTAGTCATCTCTGTGTTCCTTGATCATCTTTACAACCATTATTTTGAATTCTATATCTTATAGTTTGCTTACCTCCATTTCCTTTAGCTCTCTTAGTGGGGCGTCTTCCATTTTTTTTAAAGATTGTATTTATTTATCTTTAGAAGGGAAGGGAAGGAGAGAGGGAGAGAAATATCAATGTATGGTTGCCTCTTGTGTATCCCCTTCTGGAAACTGGCTTGCAACCTCGCCATGTGCCCTGACTGGGAATGGAACTGAGGTTGTTTGGTTCACAAACCTACGTTCAATCCACTGAGCTACACCAGCCAGAGCAGTATTCAATTCTTTTGATTGCAGGCTCCTTTTTTGTCTCCCCATTTTAGGTGACTCTTTTTGTTTGTTTCTGCACTTCCTGACGTTTCGCTTTGCTAGCTGTCTTTGTAGGGTGAACTTCTATGGTAGGAATTGTATAGGGTTTAGTGGTGTGTTCTTTTTTATCTCCTTGTCTGGATTCTCTAGGTTTTCCCTTTCTTCTGTTCATGTGGGCTCTCTTGTTGTACTTTTGTTTTCACCTTTTGGTGATTCCTTTGCTGGTGGTTTTTCTCGTCTAACAAGTACACTGATGTTGGCAGCACCCACCTGTCATTGTATGTGATCAGTGGCAGGGCATAGGCAAAATGGATTAAGGCAGAGGGAGAATATTTTATGGAATTTAAGGTATCAGCAAGTAGAGAAGAGATAGGAGATTCTTTGGATAAGTATAGCATTAACTGTGATATTTTACCCAACTAGCCACTTTTTATAAAAGGTGAAAGAGAGATAGACTTGTTAGAAGAGAAGATGACCCTGGCTCAGGGTTCACATCATCTGGACCCTTCTTAACTCCAAGTCTTATTTTTTCACTTGGGGGAAGAAAAGAAAATAAAACAAATAGAAGAAAGAAAAAATCCTCCTGTTGACTTTAAACCCATTAAACAAGTTATTCTGATCTTCCTAGATGCCACAGACAGAAGGGGGCTTGGCTTTTCTTTCTCCCTTCTTATAGTTTTGCCAGGATGGGGACCTGGCCCCCATCCTGGCAAACATAACCAATTTCAATTGGTTAAACATAAATAATTTCACCACTAGGATTATAGCCTAAGAGCCCTGAAACACCAATCCAAAAGAACCTATGCACCCCAATGTTCATAGCAGAACAATTTATAAAGCCAAGTGCTGGAAGGAATGTAAGCACCCATCAGTAAATGAGTGGATCAAAAACTAGGGTACATTTATGCAATGGAATACTATGCAGCAGAGAGAGAGAAGGAGCTCCTACCCTTTGAGACAGCATGGATAGAACTGGAAAGCATTATGCTGAGTGAAATAAAGCCATGTGGTGAAAGACAAATACCATATAATCTCACTTATAAGTGGAACTTAATCAACAAAAGAAACAAGCAAGAAAAATATAACCAGATAACCAGAAACTTTGAAATTAAGAACAAACTGACAGTAACCAGAGGGAGGTGGGAGGGGATAGTGTAGGGAAAAGGGAGAAGGATTGTCAAGGAACATGTATAAAGGACACATGGACAAAGCCAAAGGGGTATATGATTAAGGGTGGGAGGTGGGGATGGATGAGGTGGGGAGGAGTGGTAGGGGAAAATGAAGACAACTGTATTTGAACAACAATAAAAAATACAAGCATTAGCATGAATTGACAGAATTAGAATCTAAAAAATTAGATTTTTTCATGTGAATTTACCTACTGTTTATGTAAGTAATGATAATTTTCTCTTTCTAATTCAGAAACAATACCTGTATACAACCTGCTAGTGATTAGGGAGGTTATCTGGCCAGATTGATTGGGAGCAGATGACACTTGATCCAGCACCAGAGACAGCACTCCATGGGGAAGGGAGGTGTTGGAGGAATCCCCCAAAGTACATATTGAGGTAGCAGCCACTGTGTGATTCCACACCTCTGAGGCAATAGTAAGCAAGCAATCACTAGTGTTTGTTGCCCTGGCAAATGAGTAGCAGTAGAGTGTCACAGAAGAAAGAAGTTTGCACAGAGCCTGTATTTTGAAAAGGTCACAGCACACATGTAACAAGATGACCCAAACTCAAGGCAGAGATTCTGTGCTCATGCACCCAGCTAGCAAAATTTTAGACAGAGGAAAAGACCCCCTGATGCATTTCTGGTAGGCATGGGATTTGGAACCAAGACTCTGAAAATAGTGTATGGAAAACTGTTGATTTTTCCTTCCCCTTTACTAGCCCAGTGGGGTGTCTAGGACCAAAGCATTACTGGGCTGGTGGGCCCTGGAGACTACATAGCCAGGCAACAGATCCCACACCCTTCCCAGCCCAAGAAGCAGTGGCAGGACTTGTATCTGGTAGTCCACTGTGTGGCCCTGCTCAGCCAGGTGCACAGATGGACCTGTGAGTGGATAACCAGACAGATAGGATGAAAACACTGGGCCAGAGGCCAGTAGTTGGAGAAAAGTACAGTGTGCCACAAGCAGATCATGGGCATGCATAGACTCCAAATGATGCCTGGAGTCAAACTATGACACAGAACCAGATAAGTCACTTCTATTTCCCAAAGGACAATATTTTTAAATGGGAGAAGGAATTCCAGGCACAACTTTGAACTGAGCTGGCAAAATGTGGAGGGGTTATTTGCCTTTCATGTTTTAAAGGGAATGGACTTTGAGGCAGAAGCTCATCATTCTTGCAAAATTGTATAGTCTTTAAATGAAAGACTCTTTTTCCTTTTTCACCAAACACCTGCCTCTGGAGTTTATGAGAGGTGGATAACAAAATCTCACATAGGCTATGTTTCTCACAAGGTTATGTTTTTAAACAAATGTATTGAGAAACAATTAGCATAGCATAAAATTTACCCTCTTAAATGCACATTCAATTATTTTTATATATACAGTGATATGCAACCATCATAACAATCTAAAAATTAAATATATTTGTCTCTCTCCAATAATGTCTGCACTTCATAATAGTCACTCCTTATTCTTACTTTTACTCTGCCCTGACAATTAACTACTAATACGGTTTGGTCTCTATGAATCTGTTTATTCTGTAAATATTTCATGTAAATGGAATTCTGCCATGTGTGACCAAAGTGATCTTTTTCAAATACCATGATGTTTTTAAGTTTCAACCACCTTATAACATGTATTATTATTTCATTACTTTTTATGGTTAATTACATTATATAATATGGATATATGACATTTCCTTCATCTATTGATGTAATCAATTGTTGTATTCTTCAATTGTAAGATAATTTGTTACTGGATTACTAGAAAAGATAAACTGTCATATTAAATTTTAAGTTTCAGAAACTTTAAAATATATAACCCAAAATAAAGTAAGTTAAAAAATTTGGATGATTGAACCCATATTTTAAATAGAACTCCATATGGTTATAGAATGTGTAATTTAGGAAGAATTTTTGTATCTAGAAATATATTTTGAGTTAAGTAACTCTCCTCTATAATGTGTGAACTCCATCTAATGTACAAATGATCCCATCTTTGTATTGTGTCTATTAATAATTATTGTTGAGAATTCTTTGAATTGCTCGGTTTTCATGTCTGTGATTCCTTAGCTCTATATTTTGTCTTTATTGTATAGAATGTAAGATATGTCTTTCTATTCCAAAATACCCTGAAAAATATCTTCTATTTATTATCTTGGAAATGATTTCACCCTGCCCCTCCTCTAACCATTACCTCCTTAGCTCTGATGTCCTCTGTTTTGATAATTTGAGGGAGTATCACCACTTTTGTCACCCCTGGCTATGTCTTGTAATGAGAGAGTAGACACTTCTATATTGACTCTTCCCTGGAAAATATCCCTAACAGTAATAGTTTAGCAAATGCTTTTGTAGTAGTCACTAGTTTCTGGGCATTTATTTAATCCTCTTAACAACTCTGGGAGTACAAATTGAGGCATTATTATTATTATTACCCACATTTTACACAATATGCTCATTTTCTATAGAATACAGAGCTGACAGTTGTCATGACTTGTCCATACATTGGTGAAATCTGGCTTTAGAATCCACACCAGTAATTACTCCAACCTATGAGGAAAAGTCAGGCAATGAAGAGGTGGAATGAACTGACCACAGTTCTTGAAAGGGAGCCACAATTTTATTTCAGTGTTCTGAACTCCTTGTCTTGTGTCCAGAGCTTCTTCCAACTCTCTCCCTATTAGTTTTTCACTCTTCTGCAATGATCTGTACAAGTGGTTAGAATCCTTTCTGGATGACCTCCAGTGGGCATCTACTTAACAACAGATAGCTAGAAGGAAGCTTGTGTGTATTGGTTCCCAGGGTCTTAAGATTTATCCTGCCATTATCGTTTGTGCTTCCATTCCATTGGCTATCCCACCCCTCTTAGATGGCTACCTTAATTCACCTAACCACTGAAGAATCACAGCTGTGCCCTCTTTTCATAATCTTCAAAGCTTCCAAACCAATATTTGCTTAAAGGAGTTTCTATAACTCTGTATACATAAACACCAACAGCTCTTCCTTTGTGGCATGAAGGAAATTGTTTTTTGATGCCATGACAAGTTGACAGGCAGCCAAGATTTCCCTATCCTATTTAGAAATAGAGGCAGGAAGTTACTAACTCTATATAAGGAAAAATAACTGATTTTACATGAGATGCCCTTGAGATATCCAGGCCTCCAGCCCATTCCTTCCTCTCCCCAGCAGTCATAGTATCTTAGACTTTTTGCCAAAACTGCTTTCTTAGCTGTAAGACCTCATGCTGTGACAAAAATAGCTGACTGTATAAGTTAGAAGTAGAACCTCTAGCAATCACAATGAAAGCTAAATAATCCCACATTCTAAGGGGATGTTTCACACCTATCTTGTCTAACTTGGTACATGTTAGTAAATAAGGGTACTATTTGACAGTAAAAATCCATCCTTCTGAATTACCATGTTGTGATTATTTTGAGTATTATCATATTTTAGTATTAAGAGAAAGATGGATTTTTTCATATATGAGAGAAGAAAATATGGAGCCAGTAACTACTGTAGCTATCTTAATTTTATCTTGGTGAAATTCATATTATAGAATTTTCTCCAATAAAACCATCTTGGACTGGGCTTATCCTAAAAAATGGCCCCTTCCTTGTAAATCTGTCTAGAGTTCACTATAACTTTGCTTTAATTTTCTGTGCCCTAAATATCCTCTACTGCTTACATGACATTTTACATATATGTGTATGTAAAATATAATTAAAATATGTGGGTTCATTTTTGGCTGTGAAGTGTTAAGAAAGGTAGTTTTACTAAATTTAAAAATGTGACAGACTCTGAAAGATCTGGCCATTAGTATATAAATAAGATAAGAGATAATGTGCCCAAAGTGTTGCTTGTCATGTAGTGGACTCCTAATACATTATACTTTCTCACTCAGAAAATGTCTATTAATCATTTCCTGTGGGCTAAACACTGTGCTGTGCACTAGGGATACAATGGAAAATAAGATAGAAATATATTTTCCCTTCTCGCACAGAGACCATAGTTTGGTATAATATACAGATAAATAAGTAGAAAATTGTACTTTGGGTGGTAAACATACAATACAATACACAGATGGGGTATTATAGAACTGTTCATAAAACATAATTTTATTAAGCAATGTTACCCAAATAAAAATAATTAAAAAATAAAAACAACTAAAAATACAAGTTATGCCTTGTTATGGTAGGAAAAGGCAGGGTGCTCAGGGAGCACAAAATAGAGCACCTGGCCTAGAACTAGTAAACATATCAGGGCAAGATATCAAGAGGAAGTGGTGTCTGAGCTGAACCCAGAAGGGTGATAGCTGTATGAGGAGGGTGGGGAATATTTTACAGATAAAATAGAGCTTATGAAAAAGCTTCATGGAGCAAGATAGAGCAGGAAGCCTCTGGTTGGGATTTAGCATTATTCCTTTTTCAGAGTTCTCTTGATTATGTGCTTAACCTTTCCTGTTTTACAAATTAGGAAGTTCAACCTTCTATTGGCTCATCCTAGTCCTCAGAATTGTGCCTAGACCTGAATGTATGTTGGCAATCACTGATTTAATAACAGTTGTAATTAAATTCATTAATTCCTTAAATCATTTGAAACTGTTATAAAAAACTAACACTACATTCACCCCTACATATGTGGAAATTCCTCCTTTTTTCTTGACATGGGGACAAGGTAATCCATCTTTCCCTTAGTCTCCTTGAAGAATGTTTAGGCAAACATAATTCAGCATAGTATATATTAAAATAATTGTGGCAGCATTTTTTTAGGAAATAAAACCCAATAGGGTTTCCTAAGGAAGCACAAAGACCAAGGTTTTATTTGTCAGTGCTAGGTAATAAGTGCTACTCATAGACTTGAATGAATTTTGTTACAAAGGGGGATAATCACTTCATTTACACTTTTTCACCTTTTTATTCACCAGACTCTTGAAACAATATTTTAACAATGCCTTTAATTAATTTATTATGAGATTAGTTGGATGAATGTATAAAGTGGAATATTATATACATATATGTAGTATATATCACATGTAGTATAGGGTTGATCAAAATGTGCATTTTTTTCTGTAAAATAAAAGACATAGGTTGATCCAAGAAGGCAAAGGAGTGAGTGGAAGCCACACTAGCCTTCTCCCATGAACAAACTAGAATTACAACTAAATAGTGTAGAAATCACCCAGAACAAACAGCTGAACAATAGTGAGAGAGAAGCCTTATAATCTCTACAGAAAGAAGAATCAGCTTCAGAACAACCTAACTGGTAGGAGTGTGGTAGAGACACCAGAGTGATGACTGGGAGTCTACAGGTGGTAGATGAATTGTCTGAGGGTTACTTAAAGGGCCAGTTGTATCCACCTGAGAAGTATGGAGTCTAAACTCTAAGCTGGGATCCTGAGAGTAGAGCATGAGAGCCTGAAAAGTATACATATAACATCCAATAGCAAAAAGCACCAGGATTGCTCTCTGCCAGAAAGAGGTGGCTGGAGACACAATGAGCCACTTCAAGGCCAACACATATATTTTCATTTGCAGCCACTTACCCTGGGATCAGGCAAAGGTGGGGGCAGAGAAGACTAGAGATGCTTGAGAAGAGATACTGGGGTGGAAGCTTTGAGGAGAGAACTGAGAGAATAGCTGTTGGGACCCCAGTGTTGAGTCATCCCCTATACTGCAGCAGCCAACATGCTCCCACAGACCACTCCCCTCTGAGCAGCAGCAGCCTGAGGGGAAATAATAGCCCCAACCCCAGGAGGAATTCTGCCCTTCTTCCCTACCCTATGGGGCTTAAGCCTGATTACTGAGTATGGTGTGACTATACTAACAACTGCAGGAGTTAGCCACAGACAGTAGATCCCTGGAAATCTTGAATAGGCTGCCTAAGGTCAGACAAGATCAACATCTGACATCAACAGAGGTGGAGTCAAAAAGAGAAAAAAAAAAACAGTGATAAATACAAGACTACCAAGATGAAATCCACTGTGGACTTATCCATGATTTGCAATATTTTCTTTCCTGCATAGCTTTTTAACATTCATTTCTTGTCCAGGAAGTTTGTGAATATTAAGTCACTAAATTTTATACTATAGTGCATTTCAATGCACATATTTTGCTCCTCCCTTCTCTTACCCATTTTACATTTATCTTTCCTTACATTATTTTCATTTTAAATTTTGTTTTCTCTTTTGCTGCAACTTATTTCTATTCTGCAATCTTACAATTTCTCCCCTATCCAGCCTCTCAAAATCAATATTCTTGTCAATGGTCATCTCACATCCTTTACTCTTCTCTTAAAATACCCATTATCTTTCTCCACATTTAGCAGATTTTGCTCCTTTGTTGTGGATAGGGTAATTGTTTTTGCATTTTTTCAATTTTATTTCTACATCATCACTAATTTTGTATTTCAAATATCAAGTCTTACCAGTCCCCTCTCCTACTCTTTTTCATCACAGATCTTAATTTTCCCTGTTTTTCTATCTTTTTTCTTCTACTGTTTCACCCTGCCCTTTTTTATCCTTTCTTATTTCTTTTCCCTTTTGACTCAAATTTTAATTTTTCTCAATCTTAGCCTGGTTTATGTTCCTCATTCTTAGTATCTCCTCCCCTTCTATCATTCAAAAATCACTTTCCTTCCTTCTAGATGTCTCTTAAGGTTTTCTCCCCCCCCCCCCTTATACCCATCCCATGTATATTAACTCTAACTCATTTTATCTTGATAATGCTCTGGTGGATTTTCCTTTACAGTTTGATTCCTATTTTTTAATTATTCATTTATTTGAGCAAAATATTAGTAGTGCCAAGAAACTTCACAAACCACTTTCAACACTTTTGATCAGTCACAGCACTTTCTCCATACACTGCAGAAATCTTTTTAAAAAGTTTCTATTGCATTTTTACATTTCTTGAAATATTAAAGCATAATACACCAAAAATGTTGCTTATTTTCTTCCATCTTCAATATTAAAGTGACTGCATAGCAATTCATCAATTTTGAAGTTTTCTATAAATGCACACTGATATGACAACTGTCACAATACAATCTAACAAAATTGTTTTGGATGAAGTTAAAGAGAATTAGGCAGCACTCCAACATTCACAGTAGCCCACTTTACAGTAGCCAAGTGCTGGAAGCAACCTCAGTGCCCATCAGTAAATGAATGGATAAAAAATATATAGTACATTTACACAATGGAATACTATGCAGCAGAAAGAAAGGAGCTCCTACACTTTGGGAAAACATGGATGAAGCTGGAGAGCATGATGCTAAGTGAAATAAGCCAGACAGTGAAACACAAATACCATGTGATATCACCTATTAGAGAAACCTAATCAACAAAACAAGCAAGCAAAATATAACTAGAGACATTGAAATTAAGAACAAACTGACAGTAACCAGAGGGGAGGTGGAAGGGGATAGGGGGCAAAAAAGAAGAGTTTTTAGGAACATGTGTAATGGACACATGGATAAAACCAAAACAGGTAGGAACAAGTGTGGGAAGTGTTGATGGCTTTGTTGGGGTAGTTGAACAGCTATAAAAATGTGAAAAAAAGAAGAAGAAATGATTAAAGGGCGAGTACTTTTCCCCCATAGCTCCATATGAGAAAGAGGCGCTGAGATTGAGCTCAATAAAAACTCTTAAACAGTGAGATTCAGAGAGCTTTGGGGTTGATGAATGCATTAAAGTTCTGGGAGATTATTGCCCCAGAGAGGGCAAGGAAACTCTTTATGCTTTCCAGCACTGCCGCCCCCTCCGCTTAGCCCTATGTATTCCGCTTTTATTTCACTGTTACTGAGTTGTACTTTTCTGTATAAACTGGTAATCATTAGCAAAGAGTCCTGAGTTCTGTGAGCCATTGTAGAAAATTATTGATTTTAAGTAGATAGTTGTGGGAACACCCAAATTTGTAGTTCACTGGGCAGGAGTTTGGGTAGTCAAGGCATCACATTCATGGCCGGCACCTGAAATTTTGTGGGAATGAGTTTTTTAAGTTGTGGGATCTGATGCTAGCTCCATGTAGTGTCAAGATTGAATTGAATTTTTGGGCAGCCAGATGGTGAAAATTGCAGAGGTCTCATACTGTATGAATCCATTTATAACATTTTTACATGATAAAGTTATGGGGATAAAGGAATATTAGTGGTTTCCAAGCTTTAGGGGTAGTGAGGGTCAGGGGTGGTTGTGATTATAAAGGGGTAGCATGAGGGAAAAGATTGAACAGTTATACACATGCACTCTGTCCAAACCAATTCTCATTCAAGTGAAATAATATTTCAAAAGTATCTATATCATCATTTTATACTTCCTTTTCAAGCTTTTACTATTCTTCATTGCCTGCAAAATTTTTCATGGCAATTAAGGTGTCTCACAGCTTCCTTTTAAGACTCATTTTCAATTCCACTGTACCAGAAGTCCTTTGTTACAGCCACATCAGGCCAATCAGCCTTTCATAATCCAGCCTACACACTTGCTCAGGCTGTCTCCTTTACCTAGATTGACCACTTCTTACTTTCACAGGCATAATGAAAGTTCACCCAGACTTGAGCTCCTGCCTTCAAATATGCTATTCTCCTTTGTGAATATCTTGGTTACCCAGAATTTAATTTCATTGACAATTTTGCATTCATTCATTTAATCAATATACCAAAGTAAGTATATGTTAGTCATGTGCTAAATTCCAGAAATAATAAACATATCTTTCCTGACTCCAAGTATAACTCATATTTTCATTTTAAAAGGTTTATTTACATATTCTCCCATTTCACAAAAGATATTTAAGCATTTATCTGAATGTATTTATTGAAAAAATAAAAATACTGTTGTCGAAGCAAAGGGAATATTTGATTAGAATAATAATCATAAGAGTAAAATTAATATACAAAGTGTGTTGACTTCAGCACTTTGATAATAAAAGTTAGTTTAAAAATTTAGTGTCTTTTACTATCATTTTTGGCTAGGGGTTCTTGAGATATATGATAACATGAATTATAATGCAATTTGTAAAATGTCATAATAGGAAAGAGGCTGGAAAGGGTGAATTACTGCCGAAAACAATCAAGATGTATTTTTCATCATAGAGGGTTGAACTGTAGTTTGAAAAGGGCAGGGGATGGATGGAGACTTGAAAATCAGAGGGAATGGTGTGTGTGATGGCATAGTTAAAGTGGGATACAACAAATTTTAATGTAGGATAATTTCAGTGTACATATAGGTAAAGCGGCTGGCGTGGTTGGAGCTAAAAACCAGAGAAAGCTTACCTCCTGGTTGTTACCTTCTTGTATACAAGGTAAAGGTTTTTTATTCTCTCATTCACTGATATTCATTTAAGCTGTATTTTAACTCCATGACATTTATAACATTCTCTTGTACTATATTTAGATGAATTCGTTTTTTCCTCTCCTCAGAAGACTATGGGATCTTCAAAGTCAATGTACATTTTCCATTGATCTTTTTATGTCCAATAATTTTAAAACTCTTTATTGATTATGCAGAGTCTGTGTTGACCAGCTGAAGCAGAGATCTCTATGATCAGGTAGAACAAAACAATTCCATGTTTTCTCCCTTTGTTTATAAACATTTTATTTTCCTACTTTTGATTCAGGAATACCATCTGCCTATATTCATAATGGTAAACAATGTTAAGATAATAAGGATCATCATCTGTGCTGAAAACTTCCAGCTTGGCTGAGTCGCAAAGTAACGTGATCCTGGTAGTTACTATGATAGAGAAATGTTTCCTGCTGCAGAAATTGTTTTTAAAACTATTTTTGCAGATGACTCAGAAAACAAAATTAAATATTTATAAACATAAATATACTGCAGAATTGGAAACTGAGTCCAAAAGTTGTTTAAAAATCACATTAGTCCACACATTTAGATAATCTGAGTTAGGAACAAAACCCAGGACTCCTAGCACTCTGTCCATTGCTAAGGTTAAACATAAAGCCTTATACTTCTCTACTTTTTTTTGGGGGGATGGGGAATCATCATCACTTAAGATGTTATAGTATTATTTCTCTAACCAGTGAAACCAAATTCTAAAGAATACCATTTTTTTAATTGGCTAAATGGAGGTCCATGTTCTATTTTGTACTCTTCACCCGTGATTTTATAAAAATTAATGAAATTATCTACAAGTGGGGGTTCACATTATCCAGAAAAATATACAAACTTGTACTACTCATGTAAACCTATGTGAGTACTACATGAGTATGATTTTATATTAATTTCTGATGTTAAAAATGGAAAATATCGGATTAAATAATTTAAATTCATACATTTTTTCCAAAAAGGTTTTATTATATGGTAAGTGATCCTGCATAAAAGGAAAATATAAAAAATAAATTGCCTGATTAAAAAAATAAAATAAAACTAGAGAACTATATTCTATTTAAAATTATTTTTGTGTTTATCAAAGTATAGTTGGCATACAATATCATATTAGTTTCCAGTGTGCAACAGTGACTTGACATTGATTTATCTTTTCTTCTTTTTTTTTTTTTTGTTTTTTATTGAATTTATTGGGTTGGCATTGGCCAATAAAATTATATAAGTTACAGCTGTACAATTCTATAATACATCATATGCACATTGTACTGTGTGGTAACCACCCTCAGTCAAGTCTCCTTCTATCACCATTTATCCCCCCTTTACCCTTTTCTACCTCTCCCCACACCATTATCCCTCTGATAATCAACATATTGTTGTCTGTGTTTATGACATTGTTTTTGTTTGCTTAATCCCTTCACCTTTTTTATTCAGCCCCACACTCATATGTGGAACCTAAAGAACAAAATAAATTAACGAACAAAATAGAAACAGACTCATATTTATCTTTTCTTTTTTAAGATTTTATATATCTTTAGAGAGAGAGAGGAAAGGGAAGGAGAAAGAGAGGGATAAAAACATCAATGTGCGTTTCTCACACCCCTTATGGGGGGCCTAGCCCACAACCCAAGAATGTGCCCTGACTGGGAATTGAACCAATGATCCTCTGGTTTGCAGGCTCTCACTCAATCCACTGAGCCACACCATCCAGGTATTTCAATTATTTCTTAAGCAGTGATTGTTGGTCAGGAGTGATGTTAGTCTATTACAACCCAATATATTGGTAAGGAAGGACATTGCCAAAATGGGACCAGCATACACACAGGCTTCAAGGCAGGGAAGAGACTGGTGTATTTTGGTGGTTAAATAAAGATCAATATGATGGACACCTATAGAACTGGGAGAAAAGTGATTTTAGATAAACTATAGAGAGTAGACCAGGTTAGAAATGTGATGATATAAGGGTTATAAGTAGATGATCTTTACCACAGAGGAGGCAGTAACTTTATGAATGAATGAATCATTAATTGATTGTTCTCAAGATGTCACTAGAAAGCAAAACATAAAATGTTCTCACTTCCCAACTCTGAATCAGATAAAACAAACAGGTATTTTGAGAAAGCTGTAGGTAAAGTAGCATCCTTGGGAAAAGCTGAATTTCACCTTAAGGTTGGTGGTAGGGGATGTTAGAAGAGATTACTGATTGTGGTGTCAGTTCTAGAAGTGTAGACATGTGGATGGTTACATAGCAAAGTAAGTTCAGAGCAGTGTGAAGATACACAAAGAGAGAAGAGCTTTCTTGGAGTTTATAGTTTGGGTTATGACCAAGGACAATTGCTAGGTAAGAAATGGTAGAATTAGTCCTAAACGCTGTCAGATTTAACTGGAAAAATAATTTGAATTATATTTGTTTCCTACTTTGTTTTACTACAAAACTTGTAAACAGGCTATAGAATGGATATCAGTGAGATCCAGGATACCTTGTATAAATGAGCATGTGCAGCTTTCATGAGTCCTGCTTTATCACAGAGAATTGCTCAGAGTTGGGAGCTTGATAGTGTCATTAGTTTTGAATGCAGTGACTACAAGGGTGAAAAGCAGGTTTCAAAGAAGGATCAAAATATAACAAAAAATGAAGTATCACTTTGAGGTTGATTAATGGTATTTTAACATTTTAACATCTTCAGGATTTACAGAAGAACCAAGTAGAATTATGAATAGTTTGTCAAAATGGGACAGCAATTATCCAATGACCTTTCAAAATACATTAGTTATGTAGTAATTTTTTAATTCATATTCAGTCACATAATGCCTTTTGAATTAAACACCTATTCCATGGTAGTAATAACATGACAAGCTAGATTATTTAGAAGTTCAATTCTGTTATAATACAATTTATTATTGCTGTCTACTTAATCAGAAAGTTAGGATAGTATTAAATAATTTGATCAATTAAACTTTTATTAAAGCCCATGCAAAAAAATAACTGTTTAAAAATTCTTCAGCCAGGGATATGTTTATTGATTTGAGAGAGAGAGAGATGCAATGATGTGAGAGAGAAACATCTATCAGTTGCCTCCCATATGTGCCCTGACAGAGGATCAAACCTGCAACATAGGCATGTCCTCTGACCAGGAACTGAACACACAAACTTTTGGTGTGTGGAGTGATGCTCCAATCAACTGGGCCATTTGGCCAAGGGCAAACAAATTAACATTTTTGCAGTGCTAGTTAGGTCACAATTGTTATTCTGGTTTATATGCCTCCAAACAAATTTAACATTATCCCTCAAGCTTTCTTTACTTTGATACCAGTTTGGTGGCTTGATGAAATAAAATTAGAACACTCATTATATGATAATTATTTTTATCCAATAAATTATTTTTACTTGCAATTATAGCCATTACTCTTAAGTTTTAAGGGTCTTGTTGTCTTAGGGTTTTTATTTTTATTTAAAAAAAAACTCTTTGATACATCTGAAATTCATTCTGTAACATAAAGGGAGATTTCATTTTGATATCTTTGCTAGAATGTTGAGAACATGCCTTCAGCAATGTTTGTGTGAGATCGATTTTTCCTACATTTATACTTATGGTCTTTCAAATAATCTATTAAATTCCTGGGCTCTGTATCTCAGATATCTGTTTGACTTTCATTTTTGATCTCTGCTTATGCTAGTTTCTCAAAGTTAATTATTGTAATTTTATGTTAATATGAGGTAGAGATAATTCCTCGCTGTTAGTCTCCTTGTGAAATTCTTATAGCTCTTCTTACAGTTGATTTTTTTTATTTTTCACAGATTTAAAGAAAGAGATATTGTTCAAGTTTTTAATGTAATTGTAGTAAAAGTATGTAGTAATTTGGGAATGTTTCGAATCCTTACAGTGATTATTCTTTTCAGAAATCATGATATCTTTACATTTAATTTTTATGTTTTAGATTTCAATATTTGATTTTTTTGTATTTCTTTATTTTATTTTTAATTGTTATTCAAGTACAGTTTTCTGTCATTTACTCCTGTCCCAGTCCACGCCCCGCCAGTGCTCCACACCTCCCTCCCATTTCCACACTGCTTAGCTTTTATCCATGTGTCCTTTATACTTGTTCCTATAATCCCCTCCCTTTTTCACTGAAATTCCCTCCCCTCTCCTCTCTGGATACTGCTATCCCATTACTATTTCAATGTCTTTGGTTATATTTTGCTTACTTGTTTGTTTAGTTGCTTAGGTTCCTGTTAAAGGTGACATCATATGGTATTTCTCTTCTACCACCTGGCTTATTTCACTTAGCATAATACTTTCCAGTTCCATCTATGCTGTTGCATAGGGTAGGAGCTCCTTCTTTCTTTCTGCCACATAGAATTCCATTGTGTATATGTACCATAGTTTTTTGATCCATTCATTTACTGATGGGCACCTAGGTTGCTTCCAACACTTGGCTATTGTAAATTGTGCTGCTATGAACATCGGGGTGCATAGGTTCTTTTGGAATGGTGTTTCAGGGATCTTGGGATATAATCCTAGCAGTGCAATTGCTGGGTCAAAAGGCAGTTCCATTTTTAGTTTTCTGAGAAAATTCCATACTGTTTTCCATAGTGGTTTTACCAGTCTGCAGTCCCACCAACAATGAATTTGGGTCCCCTTTTCTCCACAACCTCTGCAACACTTGTTGTTTGTTGCTTTGTTTATGATGGCCATTCTTACTGGTGTAAAGTGGTATCTCATTGTGGTTTTAATTTGCATTTCTCTGATGGCTAGCGATATTGAGCATCTATTCATGTGTCTCTGAATCCTCTGTATGTCCTCCTTGGAGAAATGGCTGTCCAAGTCCTTTGCCCATTTTTTAATTGGGTTGCTTGTCTTCTTGGAGTGGAGTCATGTAAGTTCTTTGTATATTTTGGAGATTAAACACTTGTCTGAGGTATCATTGGCAAATATGTTTGCCCATATAGTTGGATCTCTTTTTATTTTAATGCTGTTTTCTTTAGCTGTGCAGAAGCTTTTTATTTTGATGAGATCCCATTTCTTTATTCTTTCCTTTATATCTCTTGTGAAGGAGGATATATCAGTAAAAATGTTGCTGCGTGAGATATCTGAGATTTTCCTGCCTATGTTCTCCTCTAGGATTTTAATGGTACCATGGCTTATATTTAAGTCTTTTATCCATCTTCTATTTAGTTTTGTGTATGGTGTAAGCTGGTGCTCGAGTTTCATTTTTTTTTGCATGTAGCTGTCCAGTTCTCCCAACACCATTTGTTGAAGGGACTATTTTTACTCCGTTTTATGGTGTTGCCCCCTTTGTCGAATATTAACTGACTGTAGTGACTTGGGTTTATTTCTGGGCTCTCTGTTCTGTTCCATTGGTCTATGTGCCTGTTTTTATCCCAGTACCAGGCTGTTTTCATTACAGTGGCCTTGTAATACAGTCTGGTATCAGGTATTGTGATCCCTTCTACATTGTTTTTCTTCCTCAAAATTGCAGCTGCTATTCAGGGTCGTTTATGGTTCCATATAAACTTTTGAAGTGTTTGTTCTATGTTTGTGAAATATGCCATTGGTACTTTGATAGGTATTGCATTGAATATGTGTATTGCTTTGGGTAATATGGACATTTTGATGATGTTAATTCTTCCAATCCATGAACACGGTACATGTTTCCATTTGTTTGTGTCTTCCTTGATTTCATTCTTCAGTGTTGTGCAATTTTCTGCATATAGGTCTTTTATCTCCTTGGTTATGTTTATTCCTAGGTATTTTATTTTTCTTTTTGCTATTTCAAATGGGATTTTTTTCTTGGTTTTGGCTTCTGCTGTTTAATTGTTGGTATACAAAAATGCCTTTGATTTCTGGATATTGAGTTTGTATTCTGCTGTTTTGCCAAATTCATTTATTAGGTTGAGCAGTTTTGGGGTAGAGTCTATAGGATTTTCCACGTACACTGTCATATCATCTGCAAACAGTGACAGTTTTGTTTCCTCCTTTCCGATTTGGATGCCTTTTATTTCCTTTTCCTGTCTGATTGCTGTGGCTAGAACTTCCAAAACTATATTGAATAGAAGTGGTGAAAGTGGACAACCTTGACTTGTTCCTGATCTTAGTGGAAAAGCTTTTAGTTTGTGTCCATTGAGTATGATGTTGG